>MJUU01061237.1:91673-112545 GCA_002080025.1 Modiolus philippinarum
GTATGTAGGTTGGTCTTGGGTAGTACATGTCAGTCTGGCAGGTGACTTTTGTCCTTGACCTCAATTTCACAGTCTAGTGAGCATGTACACTCTTCTGATTAGTTCACTTAGATTTCACATCAATTTAGAGTCCAGCAGGGACAGGCGAGACATCCTTTAGGGTCATCACTTGTTATTGAATTACACTTGTTCAAATTTCAGTGGTCATATCATGCTGTGCTCGTCGAGCCCTTTATAAAAATTTTACACAAAATTCTTTAAAGGCATTTGCTTAATATAATATGAAAAGTAGGTGTTGATGGGCAAAATAATTTACATGTTATGATATGGAAAAAGACCAAGGAGTCCGCTCATTTGACTAAATATCATCAATAGTGGAAACTACCATAAATTTCGTGGATAGTAATTATGACAATTCATGTCTCTTTTTTAATGCATATAAAAAAAAAACGCTAATAGTCACTACAAAATGTTTAGATCTGTTTGTGATATTATATGTAGGCAAATGTAAAGACCAAACCTCTGTTTTGAAAGTAGAGGGTAATATTTTTATGATAAAATGCAATTTTTTATTTTTTTTTCAGGGTGATGATGTGCAGAAAAATTCTTCGCGTGTATTGAACCCACCAGGTGGACAGTCTTCAGGCCCTCTGTGGTGAAAATACTGAAGATTACAGCAGTCTCAACTTAGAAATTCGCTTCTTACACTTGATTTAATGTACAGATGGTAAAAACTGTGTTCAGTTAAGGATTCAAGCTTAATATGGATAGAGGCTGTAAAGTATTTGGTTGTTAATATTGTTACACTTAAAAAAAATATTTTATTCAGACTTCCTCGTTTCAAATATAACAAAAACAAACACCCCTTGTATCCTACTAATTCTTAAACATTCCTTTGTAATCAAGTTTTATCTTGAAGTAATTAAATACACCATTTTAAAGCAGCATTGATTAAAACCGTATATAAAAAAGCCAGTTTTGACTACAACTTTATTTAGTACTTAATTATAGATGTCATTTTAGCGCAGCATTTATGTAGAGACCAGTTTTTGTTCCAATTTATTTTTATTCCTTTGAGATTTGGAAGTCTGCACTTATGTATTATATATATATAAATGTGATAATATATTTATGTCAAGCCATATTTTTATACTGTGTTACCTTTGTATAAAGTTTTGCTCATCGATGACATTTTGGGTCTAAGATTTCATATCAGATTTTAGTTTTTCATATTTGTTAAAAACATGACATCCTGATTCGTTGTTCTGACATTTTTGTTCGAATTTCTGTAATATTTATTTATTTAACCTTCAGAGTGCTAAATGTATATACTTGATTTTTCTGGTCAAAATGGCATGACATTTTTGTTTACAGTATGTCTTACTTTATGACATTTTTACAAATTTCTGATAGAATCTCAATTTTGTTACAATGGGAAATTTCTTACAGAACAAAATTTTAACTTACATAGTTTTGATCCTTTATAGGACTTGGACATATAAATGGCTGTGGTAGATGTTTGTGTTGTACTTTGCTAGACAGATAGATAAGTAATTTTACATATGTAATGTGGCATTACTTGTATACAATATTGAAAGCAATAACCAAGATATGCTGCCATTTAAGTGCAATATTGAAAATTTTTATTAGCATTTAAAACACATGCTCACAAATAGACATTTTGCACTAATATAGTCATTCAATACTTGCCATTGTTTACAGTTATGTTAGTAAGTAAGTGTGTATTGTCAATAGTTAGTACATGTAATACACATAAAATTTAATTTGTGTTGGCTACCTAAGTAACTGTATTTTCACTGTTTAGAAATAAAGGAATTTATAAACCGTTTTCATAGCAATAGATCAAAGTATAATTGAAGATGTTATGAGATTTTTTTATGGATTTAAAAAAAATCAAAAGTAGGGGGAGGGGGTTCTATCCTGAGATTTAAGAGAAATATACAATTCAAGTTGTAAAGATGAAAAATTATGAAGAATGCTCTATAAGTACATGCTGTACGTATTTTTAATGTGAAATTCCATTAAAAGTTTTTATGGAAGTAATTATGTTATGACACATTGAACTTGAATATGAAGGAGTATAAACTCCTTTTTGCAAAAATCATTAGGACTATATTAAAGGTATTATGCATGACTGACTGCCTGCAGAAGAAAAAAAAACACTTGCAATTGTTGTACAAAAAATGTATTTACATCAGACAATAATACAGAAATTTATTATTATTAGACGAGAAGAATTGCAGCATAATTAGCTATAATGAAGTGTGATAGAGACTATATAATAATAATATAAGCCAGACAAAAGTGATTATTTTAATTTTATTATTTATGTAAATGTCTTACCAATTTTGAAGCGTGAATGCAAGAAGATTTGGTATGCAACTGTATAACTTATTTAATGGAATGCTTGAAAGGTTTTAAAAATGATTGAAAAATTACCCAATAAAATTTATGTAGAAATATCCTGCAAATACTGTTTGCCAAAATCAGCACTGATGTTGTGTTTATTTTTTCATTGTTCAATGTTTTTCACTTTTATATATTTTTGAGGACCAGTACATTTTGCTTCAATCCTTGTTTTACACCAAAATATATGTTAAAAAATATGGTAATAAAAACTTCTCAAATTTTGTTTCTCTTTATATCTTATTGCCCAATGATAAAAGAATGATGCCAGTCTAATTTATCAACAAATTACAACAACATGACAACAACAATGCATGCTTCAGATGCTGTCTGTGACTTACATTTTACGCATGAGCAACTTGGTTAGGTAGAATTTTTAAAGTCTATTCTGGCTTACTGACATGTCCCACATCAACCATATTTGTCTGTATGGTGCATTTTGGGATGACAACAACTGCATGCTTCGGATGCTGTCTCTGACCTACATTTTACACCAGTGAGTGACTTGTTTTGGTAGAATGGTTCAAGTCTATTCTGGCTTACTGACATGTCCCACATCAACCATATTGGTATGTATGGTGCATTTTGGGATGTCAACAACAATGCATGCTTCAAATGCTGTCTCTGACCTACATTTTACACCAATGAGCGACTTGTTTTGGTAGAATGGTTAAAGTCTATTCTGGCTTACTGACATGTTCCACATCAACCATATTGGTATGTAGGATGCATTTTGGGATGAAAACTGCAATGCATGCTTTGGATGCTGACTGTGACCTATATTTTATGCATGAGTGATTTGGTTAGGTAGAATAGTTAAAAGTCCATTCCTGCATTCCAGTTTTAAAATTGGACTTTACGGGAAAAGACACTCGAAGATCTTTTCCTCTAAAACTGCATAGCAGTATGGAACAAAACTTTGCCATAATTGTCTTTAGATGGTCCCCTGCAAAAATATTGTTTTCTTGGTAATGGCTATTTCAAAGATGGCTGCCAGTGGCATCAGTTTTAACCTTGGACTCTATGGGAAAAGACATTCAAATATCTAATGAAACTGCTGAGCCAATTGGAACCACAGTTGGCCATGATAGTCTTTAGGTGGCCACCTGCAAAAAAGTTCTTTATAAGGTAGGAGCTGTATTCAAGGTGGTGGCCAGCTGGAAACAAAGTTTTAACATTAGACCCTATGGGGAAAGACATTCAAAGATCTCTGAAACTGCTGATACAATTGGAACCCAACTTTGACACAATAGACTAGATTGTCCCCTGCAAAAACTTATTTTTCAAATCTTGGCTATATCAAAGATGACCACCAGCAGGGAACATAGTTTTAACATTTGGACAACATTGGAAAACACATTCAAAGATCTTTTCCTCTGAAACTGCTGAGTAAAATGGAACACTTGTCCACAATAGTCTTTATGTGGTTCCTTGCAAAAAAAACATTTATCAGGTCAATGCTATATCCAAGATGGCCGCCAGCGTGGAACATAGTTTTAACATTGGACCCTATGGGAAAAGATATTCAAAGATCTTCTCTGAAAGTGCCTAGTCAATTAGAACCAAACCTAGCCTCAAAAGTGTATAGATTGTCCCTTGCAAAGAAAGTTGTTGTTCAGGTCCATAACCAAATGCTGTTACTGTGTTGTCGTGTTTTCATTCAGCAGGAAACTTACTTTACATTGGACCATATGCATTCAAAGATTTTCTTCTAGAGAACTGCTGAATGCATTTTAAAGAAACATGGCATGAATATTACTTACGGGGTGCTGATCAAGATAGCAGGTAGTACGAAAATATGGTTAAATGTTGGACCAAATTAAGTTAACAGTTTGTAATTGAGACGCTTCAACATAAAACTTTATTTGACTAAATGTATTGGCCATGTTCCAAGTGAGCGATACAGGCTCTTGAGAGCCTCTTGTTAATTTATCTTGGCTGTTGACATCTTTTGATTTTGTGTTAAATATTTTGGGTGTTACATTTTTCCGGAGGGATGTCTAGTCTTTGTTTTATCTTATGGCATTGGTATAATAGAATAAAAATAAAATGTTATATAAATAAAGCTATTATCCAATTTGTAGACTAACGTCAGAGTGTGAAATGTGTATCCGTTTGTAAAAGAATGCATTTTGTTAGTTCTAAAAGGGGTTATCATTTCTGATTTGTATGATAAGATTTAAAAATTGCATGAGGCAGATGATCTCTCATTGTTAATCATGGGCATCAAGTGCATATTTGAAAGTGAAAATGAATTATCGAGTTGGGATGTATGTGTGGAAAAAACATGCAGTTTCAGAGGAGAAGATCTTTGAATTCATTTTTCCAAAGAGTCCAATGTTAAAACTATGTTCCCCTCTAGCAGCCATCTTGGATATAGAGCTGACCTGAAAAAAAGACCTTTTTTGCAGGGGACCATCAAGCGGGGTTTCATTTTTGCTGAGCAGTTTTAGAGATGATCTCTGAATATGTTTTGCAAAAGAGTCCAATGTTAAAATGTCCCTCTTGGTGGCCATCTTGGATATAGTGGGGACCTGAAAAACAACTTTTTATCCCCTCACCCAACGCAGTTGGGGAGGGGATATATATCGTTTCGCCCGTAAGTCCGTTCAAACTTAAGACCATATATCTTTTGAATAACAAGTCATAGATGGACAATGTTTTGTCCATGGATGCATCTTGAAGAGAACTTGAGATTGATATACAGAATAGGTGGATTTGACCTACATTTCATGCATGAGTGACTCGGGTTAAAGTTTTTGTAAGAGTCCAGATCTGGGATACTACAACTTGTAGAGGAATAATATTTTGTATGTAGATGCTCCAGACAAAAATTAGGTCACTTTGACCTACATTTCATGCATGAGTGACTTAGGTTAAAACTTTTGTAAGAGTCTAAATCTAGGATACTACAACTTGTAGAGGAGTAATATTTTGTATGTAGATGCGTCTTGTAAAGTTACGAGGCTCCAGATAAAAATTAGGTCACTTTGACCTACATTTCATGCATGAGTGACTTGGGTTAAAGTTTTTGTAAGAGTCCAGATCTAGGATACTACAACTTGTAGAGGAATACTATTTTGTATGTAGATGTGTCTTGGAAAGTAACGAAGCTCCAGGTAAAAATTATTTCATGCATGAGTGACTAAGGTTAAAGTTTTTGTAAGAGTCCAGATCCGGGATACTACAACTTGTAGAAGAATAATATTTTGTATGTAGATGCGTCTTGGAAAGTAACGAAGCTCCAGGTAAAAATTAGGTCACTTTTACCTACATTTCATGCATGAGTGACTTAGGTTAAAGTTTTTGTAAGAGTCCAGATCTGCGATACTACAACTTGTAGAAGAATAATATTTTGTATGTAGATGCGTCTTGTAAAGTTACGAAGCTCCAGACAAAAATTAGGTCACTTTGACCTACATTTCATGCATGAGTGACTTAGGTTAAAGTTTTTGTAAGAGTCCAGATCTGGGATACTACAATGTACAACTTGTAGAGGAATAATATTAATAATAATAATAATAATAATAAAGGCTTTATTTCAAGAGGGTAACACAGTTAGTTACAAAACTAATCTTCCCTGAGGCCCTCAATATCAATACATTATAGATACATTTTATACATAAATGTAAACATAGAAAAAAAACATACAAAACATTAACATAATTAAAACACAATTTTAACAAACATCTATTTGTGAAATATCATCATGATCAAAAGTCTTTTGTAAAATATATTTCTTAACATTTTCCTTAAAAGATTTTGTCTATGGAGAGTTTCTAATGGATTTTGGTAACTCATTCCATAACACTGATCCTGAATAAGTAAAGGACTTTTTGAAAAGCTCAGACTTGGGTTTTGGAACTTTTAAATTTCCTTTAACAACATTCCTGAGAGAATAAGGGTTCTCATCAGCAATTAATTGGAATTTATGGACTAAATATGAAGGTGCTTCATTTTTTAGGCTTTTATATTTTAATAGGTACTTATGATATTTAATTCTGTCTTGAACTTTCATCCATCCAAGTGTTTTGAATAAGGGCTCAGAGGGTGATAATGGATCTGCATCCAATATCAGTCTTGCTGCCCTTTTTTGTAATTTAAGAATTCGGTTTAATCTGCATTACTACAGTTTCCCCAAGAAACACAACAAAAATCAATAAGTGGCAAAATATAACCATTATAAAAAAGCTTTCTAGATTCAAGATTCAAGAATTTTTTTATTTTGGAAAGGAGGTACACTCGAGATGAAATTTTAGAACAAATTTGATCTACATGACCCGTCCAGCACAAATTTGGATCAACCTTGACCCCAAGTATTTTTTCATTCATTGAACAATGTATAGCTCCATCATTAACCTTCAGGGAGATTTTACTATCAAATGAAGATATCTTTTGTCTTGTACCAATTATCATACATTTTGTTTTTTCACAATTTATAAACATACCATTATCAGAACACCATTTTTCAACTTGAAGTAAGTCACGTTGTGCTTTATCCAAAATCTGGTTTAGTGTTTTACCCGAAATATGTATTGTCGAGTCATCTGCATACATATCTGTATAACAATCTTTGATATATAATGGTAAATCATATTTTATATGTAGATGCATCTTATAAAGTTAGGAAGCTCCAGATAAACAATAGGTCACTTTGACCTACATTTTATGCATGACTGACTTAGGTTAAACTAAAATAAAGTTTTTGTAAGAGTTCAGATCTGGGATACTACAACTCATAGAGGAATAATATTTTGTATGTAGAGGTGTCTTGTAAAGTTAGGAAGCTCCAGATGAAAATTGAGTCACTTTGACCTAAATTTCATGCATGAGTGACTTAGGTTAAAGTTTGTGTTACAGCTTGGATTTTAGATACTACAACTCGTAGAAGAATAATATTTTGTATGTAGATGCATCTTGTAAAGTTACAAAGCTCCAGATAAAAATTAGGCCAGTTTGACCTACATTTCGTGCATGAGTGACTTGGGGTAAAGTTTGTGTAACAGTCTAGATTTTAGATACTACAACTGGCAGAGGATTAATTTTTCATCAGTAGATGCATATGCTTTAGGTATGAGGCTCCTGATTGAAATAAGGTCACTACATTTCTTGCATGACTGGTTCAGACTTAAGTAACAAGCCAGATCTTGAATAGTACAACTTGAGTGCTTATAATATTAGACAAACATTCAATAAACGAGCGATGGGATTAGCTGTCGTTTCCGACTGCCCCTTCTCTTGTTTACAGGGGAACTTCAAGATTATTACAGCCAAGCTTGGTTCCATTTCGCTCGTTTCAGAGCAGGAGATCTTTGAATGTGTTTTTCCATCTTGGATAAACTAGTACTGACCTGAAAAACAAGTTTTTGCAGTTGACCACCTAAAGACTATTGTGACCAAGCTTGGTTCCAATTGGTTCTGCAGTTTCAGCGGAGAAAATCTTTAAATGTGTTTACCAATAAGGTCTTATTTAAATCGTATGTTCTGCTGGCAGCCATCTTGAACATACGGCTGATATGAAAACAACTTTTTGCAGTGGACCATTTAAGAACTATTGTGGCTAAGTTTGATCCAAATTGGCCCAGTGGTAAATCTTTGAATGAAAAGTTTATCGAGGACGGATGGAGAGTTATGGCAAAACGCTCGACTATGATTGTATTTTTTTTTAATTACACCTTAATATGTAAGTAAGCAGTATTCTGATTTGTTCATAGCCATTGTATTTTTTGGCAAATACCCCTTCACCGTGGTATTTGTCCCGAAGTCATCTGTGTGCTTTAATGGTCGAGACATTCGGTGTAATTAAACCTATGTCGCGAACGTCGGGATATTTGCCAAAAATACAAGTCTTGGGTCTAAATTTCCCTCGCCTTTCAGGCTCTGGAAATGTTGCCACCCCGCGACTTGTATTTTTGCAAATACCCCTCCTTATCATGATATATCTGCTCAAAATTTTGGCTGAAAAATAAGGGTCATTAGGCGTGAGACTAATAGAATTGATTCCTGAACAAGTTCGATAAAAACTAGAAAAACTGTGAGAAAAGCTCACTAATATATACCCCGCTCCTCATTTTATTCAAGAACAAAATTAATCAAATCAAATCAAAATTTCAAAATAGCTGGTGTACAATGGAAATATGCACTGAACATTCTGTGAAAGTTTCAGTGAATTTCACTCAGTGGTCTAGGAGGAGTTGTCTCCACAAAGTGTTTTTCCCTATGACGGGCTCTCTATTTAATTCAACCCCGAGGGAACCCCGGGATATAGAAATAGGACCTAGTATCCCCGGTTTGCGGGGTATGACCCCTCCTAAACGGGGCTGACCCCGAGGGAACCCCGGGATATAGAAATAGGACCCTTTCCGTGGTTGTGCGGGATTAATAAATACACAACCCATCTTTCGGATGGGATGTAAACTCAGGTCCGCGTGTTGGAAGAAATGCCACGCTTCCGTCATGTTAAAGAACCCTTGGTCCGTAGGTGATCGGCTACAAGGCTAAATTCCCCGCCCTTTTCGATTTCACCCTTCTTTTCCAGTGGCAGTCAAAATTTCCCGTCCCATGGCCCTTTCCATACCCCAAAGTGATTATTTATTAACAAACTTGTTCTCGTCTTGATATAGCTGAAATATTGCTGAGTAGACGTTAAACAATATTCAATCAATTTATTAACAAACTTGTTCTCGTCTTGATATAGCTGAAATATTGCTGAGTAGACGTTAAGCAATATTCAATCAATTTATTAACAAACTTGTTCTCGTCTTGATATAGCTGAAATATTGCTGAGTAGACGTTGAACAATATTCAATCAATCAATCAATCTCTATTATTCAAGAAATCAAAAATACAAAAAACTAGATAGGGCTGTCAGAAACGACAGCTAATCCCCGCATTTTGAAGGTAAAACCCCTACCCTTTAAGTCAAAAATTTCTGCAATCTATAGTAATGACTGTCCAAAACAAGAGTGATCCCCGTACTCAGAACAGTTGTAAAAGACCCTGGACATAATTTGGTTACTAGGTAGAATTCCAAACAAGGTGGTCCTCGAGACTTGCATTATAGTTAACAAAACTGGAATCGAATATTTTTGAAATCAAGTTGCTGAAAATGTTTCTCCTAATCGAAAAAAAAATCGAAAAGTATGGTTGCTAGATAGAATTCAAAAAAAAAAATAAATAAAAAATAAGTGATCTTTTAGACTTTTAGGAAATTTACCAAATTTGAAATCACATTTTAGGATTCTTAGTTTTCAAAAACACTTGCTAAAATATAAGACAATATGCTCAAATTTCATAAAGTATGAGTCTTTGACATTTTCAGGAAATTTACCACAGTTTGAACCGGAAGCTACTTGCAAATCTACAGACTATATGCAGCAATTCTGCATAAAGATTTAATCGCCTAATTTATCCAAAAATTCAGGAGTTTGAGTCACATGCCATACGACGTCGTGTCAAAATCCAAATCTATGGGCATTTGTCAAAATAAACATCTTTGACCTCTCTTTTGCACAAAGATAAAAATAAAAGATAAAAAAGATAAAAATTAAAAAATCCAAAAGCTTATTGTGTATCTACATAATATATGCAACAATTTTACACCAAAATTGAATCACAAAATCCAAAAAAGTAGGAGTTTGTGTCACATTCCACAATTGTAAAAATCAACGTCTTGGGCCAATACCAATATCAATCAAAGCTCCGATGGAGCTGAATCTCGAAGCAATGAAAATCTACACGTGGCAAAACTTCGTAGTCATCCAGTCATCCAAAGAACTGCTGCATACGCCGGGTCTGCATGTATTAAGTTATTCCGTAATACGTGAAAATAATCGGATTGTGTGATTTTCGCATGTTGATTTCATTGCTATAAATATATGCAATACACAGGTAAACAATATTATTTTCATCTTTGACAAATTACTGCGCGACAGGTTCGTTGATCCGAGACGCAATATAAAAAAAAAACGAGTAATTTGATAAACATGCATATTGTTTCAATTTAATATAACAACACCGTATTCAACTCAAGAAAATGAAGAAATATAACTTAAAACCACAATGTATACGATTTTGAAAGAAACTCGCGCACTATATTTTATCGGAAGCACGAAGATCATCTTTTAGAGCTGTTGACAGGCTTGAAGCCTCTCGTGATTTTTTCTTGTCATATTAACATCTCTCCAGCCATTTCATGGCTTCGAGATAAAAATCCGAAAGCTTATTGTGCATGTACAGGCTATATACAACAATTCTACATAAAAAATTATCCCTATATCCATAAATGTAGGATGAGTTTGAGTCATAAAAAAGTGTGACGGACGGACGAACGAACGAACTAACGAGTGGACACTGTGACCACTATATACCGCCCGCTAAAACTGGGGTATAAAAGTAAACGTGTTAAAACAGACAAAGATCATAATGTAGCAAGACTAATCCTCCTTGTCTGTCAGCGTAACCAGTGTCATTTGCATATCAAATCCATGGAATGCATCAGATTTTAAAATGATGCGTGATAATGTACAACCATCGGTCAACAAAGCTACACTAGACTTCTCTAAAAATACAATCATAGTCGAGCATTTGATAACTGAACATAATTTTGAATTTCTCTTAAAACTGTTTTTCTATTGCACATGAACCAAACAATTCTGACATAAGTCAAAGATATAGAAGACTTTTTGGCTTATTGTTGGCAGTGTATATTGTTACGAGATGTCTACCATTCTGATACCATTCATTCCATTTGCAGCACATAAGAAGAAATATATGAAATTCAGGTTACCCGTACTTCAGTGCTTTTGCGCTTTGATTGACCATCCGATCAAAAAACAAATGGTTTCAGTGAACATCTACAATGGCGAAAAATACAGTCACAGACCTAAACCATAAAGGGAACTGCACAAGAAAAACAAATGAAAGACAAAAGAAAAATATAAACTAGAAAAACCGTGACCAAAGATCCCTTATATATACCTATTTAATTCAAGAAATGAAAAAAAATCAAATCAAATTTTAAAATAGCTGGTGCACAATTGCAATATATATGCACTGAACATTATGTAAATAGGATTTTAGTTAGTGGTCTTGCAGGCGTTATCGCCACAAAGTATGTACCCCTAATGTTTATTTGTAGATACATGTAGGTATTGCTTAGAGCCATTTTGTCAGGTGAACCGCTGAGCCTCTAGTATGGAATCAATTTCTCTGAGAGCATGGTGGCTTGTTTTGTGCCATGTCGTCTATTCGGGGCGAAAAGACGCAAATTCGCGCTCAGAGGAGAAAAGACAATATTTAACGGGGCAAAAGACTACAAAGACCTACTATTTAGCGACCTTTTTTGTTCTTTGTTTATTCAGTCGCCACGAAAAGACACAAATTAGCTGGGCGAAAAGACGACAATTTGCTTGGCGAAAAGAAGAAATTGCTCATTAGCGACCTTACAGACACTAATTGTCCGGCACTTTCGAATGAAAGTTCGGAGATATTGTCGTTGGCCTCGTCTGTCCGTCCGTCACACTTTATTGCGACGTGAACTCCTCCTATATTTTTGTATTTAGGGTTTTAATTTTGTTGTAGAATTGTTGCATGTTTGATGCAGATGCGCAATAAGCTTTCAGACTTTTGATATTAGTTTTGGTGCAAACAGGAAGCTCCAAAATGTAAATTTTGACATACGTGGCGAGCGACGAGTAATCGTCCTACAATTTAGGATTTAGGATTTTAATTTTGTTGAAGAATTGTTGCAGATTGTCTCTAGGTGCGCAATAAGCTTTCTGATTTTTGATATTTATCTTGATGGCAAACAAGAGACCCAAGCTGTCCATAGTGACAAAGGCCTCAAAATTTGGATTGTGACACATTGGCATGAGGCACGAACTCCTCCTCCATTTTTGGGTTTAGGGATTTAATTTTCTTGTACAATTAATGCATTTAGTCTGTAGATGAGAATTTCAAAATTCTAAAAGATTATGATTATCTTTTAGAATTTTGATTCTGGTTCGAACTATGGTACATTTCCTACAAATGTCAAAGACTGATATTGTTTTGGACATTTTAGCATGTATTTTATATTTTGACAATATGGAAAAAAAAACAAATTCTGAAAATTTAAAATTGTAAAAAGTGATCAATTTTGGTGGTTATCCTGAAAATCTCAACGACCACTTATTTTTTTGGAATTCTAGATAGCAACCATATTTACAAAATTTGATTTGATAAGGACAACCACTAACTCACTGGATTTTAACCTAGCAACTATGATCAACTATGAGGGTGGTACAGGCTTATTTTCGTGCAGCGTAATTTCCATTTTTTATTTCACTTGTTGACCGCGTTGGAGGGCCGTTATCCGTGTTTCGTGCAAACTGACAAAAGGGCACCGTACAAGCCAATTTCTAATTTTTCGTTCCTCGTATTGAGACATTTTATTTCTCGTACGCCCGTGCACGGTACCCCCTGTACGACCCTCAACTATACATCCAGAGGGGCAATTATTCACATTGGATCTCAAAAAATACTTGATTCCGATTTTGGTAAATTTCCCGAAAGTCTCAAAAACCACTTATTTTTCTACCTAGCAACCATGCTGTAAGGATTTGTTTTGAATAGGACATTTTGTCTATTTAGATTTCAAAACTGTTATTTGATAGCAAATTCGATCGATTTCCTGAAATTGTCAAAAACAAGTGATTTTTTGGAATTCTTCATACCTTAGGATACCTTAGGAACTATAGTAGACGCAGGCTGTCATTAGCCCCTATGTCCACATCTACTTCATGGTTTGGGCGCATCTCAGCGCAACTTCCGACTCTGGTTCATATAGTTAGGTCTATGTCAAACTCATACTTTACATCCTGATTTCCCCAGTATTTGTCAAGAGCAGATTCGAATTGAACGATATTTTTAGCATTGACCACCTTTTCTGGGAGATTATTCCACGGGTCAACAACTCTGTTAGTGAAAGCATATTTCCTGATGTTTAGTCTTCTAAACCTCTTTTTTAACTCTTTAGAGTGACCCCTTGTTCTGTTCCCATCATCTAGAACTAATAGACCAGGGGTTACCTCCTCATCGTATTTTCCGGACAGTATTTTATAGGTCTCTATCATATCTCCTCGTAACCTCCTGTACTTTAGCATTTTTAGCTTTTTTTTGGTCTCTCAGGATAGGTCCTTCAGAGATGTGACTAGTTTTGTGGCCCTCCTTTGGACATTTTCTATGCTTTCATTATCACACTATTTATATGGACTCCAAACTGCTGCTGCATATTCTAGATGTGGTCTCACTAGCGCTTGGAATAGGTACTTCAAGCTTTTCTCGTCTAGCAATGTAAATGATCTTCTTATTAAGCTCACGATACTATTTGCTTTGTTGATTTTATTTTGCATATGTTTTGTGAAATTTATATGGTCATCAACCATTACTCCTATGTCCTTTTTCCCGTGAGACTGTTCGACTACCTGCATCGTCGTAGAGATGATACTGGCCCTCTCTGTTATCCGGGCATTTTTTACCTGATATGAAAAAGAAAGGAATGGGGTAAATGTTAAGGAGACAACATCCCATATCCAGGTTAAAACGACCCAAAACAAAGCATCTGGGGGTCACCGTACGGTCTTCAGCACAGTGACGAACCTCACACCATATAGCAAGCCCTAAATGGCCCCCAAAAGGTAAAAAAGTGAATAAATCAATGGAAACAAACCACATCCAATAACCCAAAATCAAGAAACTAAAATTTTATAAGAATACTGGACAAGCCAATGACCAACATATTCCTGACTTGGGACAGGCGCAAAAATCGTGGTGATATAGACATAGCCTTGCATTTGTTAGGGTGGAATTTCAGCAGCCAGTTATCTGACCATGATTGTAACTTGTCTAGATCTTACTGCAGGCTAGTTCTGTCGTTAGATTTCTTGATTTCTTTAAATATTTTCGTATCATCTGCAAACATGTAAGCAGCTACATTGACGCAGTTTATATATATTAATACAATTAAATAATATTTGTCCCAACACACTTCTTGTGGAATACCACTGGTGACATTGTGCCATCCAGATGTTTGTCCATTGGCTGATACTATTTGTCTTCTGTTAGTTAAAAAGTCCCTGACCCGAGTCAGAATTTTCCCTCCTATGCCATATTTTCCATTTTATATATCACCATATTTTTCCATTTTATATATCAGTCTTCCGTGTGGGACTTTGTCAAATGCCTTCATGAAGTCCATATAAACTGCATCGATGGTTCCCCCATTATACAAAATCTCTACAGCTGTAGGGTGGTGGATCTGCCCGATATGAAACCATATTGCATTTTGCTAAATAAATAATTTTTCTTCATGTCATCAACAATTTGGTTCCTTACGAGTTTTCCATTAATTTGCACTTGTAAGGCTAACAGGCCTATTGTTACCTGGTTTTGACTTTTCACCCTTTTTATATATTGCTACAATATTCCCAAGTTCCCACAGGTCTGGTACCTGGCCTGAGTCAAAGGAGGCATTTAATACGATTGCAAGTAGCTTTGCTATTGAAGATTTAAGTTCAAACAGGGACTTTGGATGTAGGTTATCTGGACCTGCTGATTTGTTCTGATACAACTCTTTAGTAGTGAAACGTGTCACCCTAGGACACTTTTCTTCCCATAGACCTAATGTTAAAATCCCGAAATTCTTCCCGATTATGCAAATGGGCTAATTAACCACGCCCATTTTTCTTTATATGGTCATCCATGATCCCTACTTCCAAGCGTCAAGAACGTAGAGCACCGCGAGCGTAGCGAAATGGTGTGAGAGTGGTGTGACGATTGGGGTGGGGCAACCGGGTTCAGTATTCTAACCCTAACCTCTTTCAATTGTTTATCATGTTTTTATGCTTCGTCTTTTGTTTTTCTATTACGATCTGTGTTATTTCCCTTTGTTTTGTGTACTATGGAGTCTATGTTTTGTTTTGTCCTAACATTACCCTAGCTTTTGCACCTGTTTATTGTTTTATTTCGTTCTGTATCATTGTTGATTTGTAATGCATTTCCTTTTATTGTTTCCTGTATCTATATACTTTTCATTCAATTAGGCAATAAATAATACACTAATTTACATATATACATATTTTATTTTCTCCGTCATAAAGCAAGCATGGGTCGGTAAGCCATCCACATGATGCCTTTACAATTTAAAATCCTACGTCATCGTGCTATAATCTTCCATAGCCACTCTTTTGTCAAATACGATTCTATAGTCTTTATCTTGATATACAGACAGTAGTTTCATATTATCTTGTATGATCCGGAAATTATCGCTCATAGTCTTCACATCGTTTCTGTTGTTTATCACCATGTCTTTAATCGTATCGAAGTTGATGATCAGGGCGTTCTTGTAGTTCAGTGTTATCCCCTTCACTTTACATGCAGTTTCTGTTCCATCGTTGTCCGGTACTGCTAATCTGTTGGCATATTTCTTCAGTCCTCCAGTCACGAACTCTGTAATTCTATTTCCAACTATCTCATCTGTTAGTTCTCCTAAGTAGTCTCCTAATTGTGGTTTCCAATCAGTATGTTGGGAAGTAACTACAATGGAATCTGTATCTGCGTAGATTGAGCGGTTATCCAGGTTCTCCAAATAACTATACAGCTTTAATCTTGCTTGTGCGGTCGTATAGGCAGCAATGACCACGTTGGTTCGTCCGGATTCCTCAACAAATTCTTCTTTGTATCGATATCTTCCTCCAATCATCGCATCACTTACGAGATTAACACCGATAAGACTGATTTGATCACTAGTTAACAAATCGACATAGTCGCTTGGTTCGGCATAGTATTTTATTTGTGGCATATTGGATCTTTGACCAAATTTTCCCCAGAAGCTGTTTAACATCAATTTGGCTAAAGCTCGTAACCCTGGGTTCTTCTTTATTTTATCGTAGTCTAATAATATCACTACTCTGTCGTAGTAATCTCTGATATAGTTATGTTTGTCTTCTTCAGTTTGACACCATTCTGGCCATCCACTGGCTTCCTGTTTCATTTTCAGGAAAGTGTTGACGTATTCGGTAAAGAGTCCTCCTGTCTTAGTCGTTTGAATTGTTCTCTATCAGTTTTTAAACATATTTGATTTTTATGGTCTTCCAAACATTTAGATTTTATCTGCACTGAAGAGACATAAGTTGTCGAAATGCGCATATGCAGAAAATAAATTCACAGTAACTTCGGTATTTAGTTATTTGATTGTATTGTTGCGTGTCAAAGTGCCACACTTCGTATATCTGTTGAATTACATAACCATGTTCCATGGCTTTCTTTAGTTCATCGGTGACCCAGGTTCCGGTCAAAGCCCTTTCTCGTCTATGTGTTGACACGGCCTTTGTTGACTGGATTCGGCACAGGTTTACATAACGTGAACAATAGTTTGTTGTTTATTTTTGCAGGGAGGACTGGGATGTAGAGTCCTCTCGGTGGAAGTACATTGCATTTGATAAGTCCTTCGTATTGCTGTATATCTTTGAAATTCTCCGTGGTGATGGTTGGGTGCCCCATGGGTATCTTGCCGATCTTGTTGATGTAGGGGTACAGTGAAGTAACGTCAGAAGCTTCTTTGTACATTGTAAACGCTTCTGTACGTCCTCCGTAAAAAGCATCTCTGGGTTCCAATGGGTAAACATATTCGAGGGAGTTTACGAAACTTTGTATATGAGGATCACTCTGTATTTCTCTATCGAAATCGCACTCCCATACACTGATGTAGGTATAGCCTTGGTCTTCTAGGTATTTTTTCTTATCCAGTGTACGCTGGTGTAATTCACACATGGTCATATTGTTCACTGGATTGACTGTGGAGGCACTATAACAACGTGCCAGAAACAACCGCTGTATTCAAAGACTTTATTGTCGTGGTATCCATCGACCTTGTATGCACCAATTTCCTTCTCACCGCCATTATGAGCGTGCTGTATCCGAATACCGTGCACTTCAGATAGATTTTGTAGCCATTTCATTGCTTTAATGGAGTGTTTCTCTTGAGGTCGGTAGCCGAGGGCGGGTATGATGCCTATTGTGTCCAGTTTTAAAAACAAAGTGCGAAACACCAAGTTACAAGCCGATGCTATCGTAATGCATTGTTGGAATGGATCGATTCCTCCGTGTCCGTCGGTGGATGTCATCCCCATGAATAATTCTCGGAACTTGAGACAGGCTTTTCTCAGTATGTCCACATCGGAACGGCAATAACTCAACAGTTCTTGGTGTAAGTCGAACGTGGAACTCCAGTGTGCGATGTACCATTCGAAGAAGGCGCTTCTCTCCTCGAGCTTCATTCTTTCTGGTTGGTAATACTTGACATCTGGTAGGCGGTTGAGTATCACGGATTGATTTTCTTTAGTGTTGAATAGGTGAGGAAAGTATCCCTTCTTGAGCTCATTCAAGCCAAACATTTTTGGTAGTTTGGATAATGCCATCGGTAAAAAGTTCATTGAGTCAATCATTCTGATGTTGCAGTCAGGTACGGTGACGGCCATATTCTTCGTTCCATTCGGAATCACATCTGGTAATATTCCCTCGGTATACAAGTAGTTTAAGATAGGATAATTGTCGTATCCTTTAAAATTGTGGTACAGGACGGTAGCTCCGTTGTTTTGTTCCAGAGAATAGCCATTTACAAAACTGTTCGGTGGTTTCAGGTCCTGTAAATACTAGTTCGTTTTTCTCACATTCTGCATAGGACGTGCGTTCATCGATTGTTATTCTTACACTTCAAACAGACTTTGTGTACCACACACAGATTTGGCTTGTGTTCGAAGGAGCCGCATTTGAAATGTTTACAATTTGAACATTTACAGGTTTCGTCTGGATTGTATCCTTGATCGCACTGGACAAGGTCGTCCTGGGTACATTCGAAATCGAAGAAAATATAAGTTTGTTTCTTTTGTCCATCTTTGGCATTAGCGGATAGAATGTAGCATTGATGGCCTGATGGGTAGTGCAGGTACAGTTTCCCGCTGAAGTCATCTGTTGGTGAAGATCGAAACATGTTGACCCTTTAAAATACCGTCCACAATTGTTACATAATGTCCAGTCATCTTCAGTTTGGTCGTGAATTTTACGACAATAATGGCACACGTTATTGCAAACGTGTTCTTCTTTGTTGCTATACCCTTTATCACATTTTCTACAGTAATAGACACGTGACAGGAAACCCGGCATGCTGGTGATGACATCATAATGGTTCTCGTGGTAAAACAGGTAGATCTTCTTTTCGGCTACGGGTCCATTGTATATAATAGTGTGGAAATGTTCTTTGGATACGACGTGAATTTGATACTCTGGTAGAACTGCTTAGAATCGTTTGATCTCTTCGATGCCACATTGTTGTAAAGGTACCCCTGCTTTAGCATGTAACTCTACCGCCATTTCTTCCTGATTGTGACGGCCTTTTCTGATATTTTCCCATTTTTCGTGTCCGTCAATTTTAGCTTTTGCTGTAATGATGGCTCTAGCACAACATAGGTCGTCTTTGTTTTTGATTTGGATGATAGATTTTTTTACTAGACAGGAACCTTTTGATATCGATGTAGTCTGTTTTCTTTCTTCCGCTACCTGTCGGTATGTTAACGTGGGTAACTTCCATTTCTAAATCTTCGGTTAAAGTAAACCTCTCGTTGGATTGCACAACGCGTTCCACTTCGTCCAATAATAGATTACTGGACAATTGGTCCACCATCATGAACGGCATTGCAATTGGGAAGTCCAGATCAGGTGTCTCTAGTGAAATCTGCACTAAGTCCTCTGGCTTTTTTCTTCAAGATAGCGTCAAAAAGCTCGTGCAGCGTTTATAGTACTTGTTGAAGGCTCTGGACGTTGATCTCTTTGAACTGGATTTGGTACTGGGTAGCCGTGGTTTGAAATCTTGGTGCACTTTTTCGACCTTTGATCTTTAACTCGAACATGTCTTCAGCCTTTTGGGGTTTAGTACTAGCTCCTCCTACTTGATGTCTTTCCTGAGTGTGACGCTCTGAAGCAGATGGTCGGCAGAACGTGGCATGGCATTCCATACATTGATATCTGGGCTTGTCGTGGTTTTTCAGATGTGCTTCCAAGTTAGCTTTTCTGGTAAACCGCTTAGGGCAAAT
The DNA here is from genome assembly GCA_002080025.1 of Modiolus philippinarum. Taxonomy (NCBI): domain Eukaryota; kingdom Metazoa; phylum Mollusca; class Bivalvia; order Mytilida; family Modiolidae; genus Modiolus; species Modiolus philippinarum. The sequence continues at coordinate 111,230 of MJUU01061237.1, forward strand.
GGTACAGGCGAAGGCCATATGGTCTCTTAACATTCTGTTGTGACTCAACAATTCTCTTCTGCTGTCAAAGGACTGGTGACAATATCCGCATGAATGCATCTGCAAAAGATAAAACACAATATGTATTATTGATTTAATTCTATTTTATTATTTATTATTTATTTCTATTTAATTTTGTTCTATTGATTAATTCTGTATTATTGATGATTTATTTTGGCTCGTTTAATAACCTGTTCATCGATCAGTTTAAGTAGATTAAAAATACTTCATATTATGTTATTGTTGTTTAAATTAATTATATTAAGTTTGCTTACCTTTGTTCTGTTTATCTTCACTGAGAACGTCTTTTCAATTCGGCTGTTAGTTGCAGAATGAGAAACTTGCTCGATGCGTCAGATTTTTTATCTAACATTAATAGCGTCTTCTTATAAATACAGTAGAAATACTAATGAAAGCAACTTGTACGATACAGAATGTTGTATCACCACACTGTGGTGATAAAAGAATGGCGCGACGTCGCACTTGTATCCATGACGTCGTGGCGTCAACATCATGTAGTTCCTCAACAAAACTCATAAATAATGTAACGCCAGATGAATAAAACCATTTTTTGGCAACATTATTTTCAAAATGATAGATAAACATATCATAAACAAAGATGTGATGGTACAACTTCTTGTATCAGGACTCGTCAGTGGAATGATTTGCATTACTACTCGTCGCGCAAGCGTGACTCGTAGTGATACGGCCCATTCCACCGACTCTTCCTGATACAAGTAGTTGTACCATCACACTATGTATATAATATCTATGTACATGTAGATTCATTGTAACGACGGTTCTCATTGGTCGGTTATTTTTGTTACGGGCTTTGTGTTTGGTCGATTATTCTGTGTTCTGATTGGCTGGATTCATCACAAAGTCGGTGTCTGATTGGTTGAATTCCCTGCAATTTGATTGGTCGGTTCATTTCTCCATTGTTACGTTTCTTTTAATAGATCGAATATTCAAGAAGATGATGCAATCGATCGATTTTCCAAGTGTACAGATCGGTGGTTCAATTGAATCATACTGACGCAATATAATAGGAGTATTTTTATTACTTTATGCTTCGCATACTTTATGAATTGAATTTAAATGAGATTTTATTATATGTTAGATGTTCATAAATTTTCCACATGCTTTGTTTATTTTCTTATTCGTTTAACAGTTTGTAACTAATTTGTATTTTAATTTGCAATTTTTCAAATTTTTGTCTCACACATCTTGTTTATTTCCGTGTTCGTTAAACAATTTTCTAACTTTTTGTATTTTTT
>MJUU01061237.1:118791-133505 GCA_002080025.1 Modiolus philippinarum
AGTTCTGGACATCTTGTAGAGTCTTGCTGTTTTCATTCGTCTCAGAGGTTGACTTTTTCTTTCCGTCTGGTTGTATGGTGCAGTTCTGGACATCTTGCACAGTGTTACTGTTTTCATTGAGTGCCTCTATTCAGTACCCGGAACTTAATTATGTATCACTGTGTAATGCCTCGCGCTTTTTTTTAGGTCTGTTCAGTTCGAAGGTTAGATGCAGAATGTGAGCTTTTTTGATTATGTCTTGTTATATAGGCGGTTTGATTTATTGAACTCCCGTCAAAATTTGGGGATTCCTAACAGCCAGACCATAAGAGATGGGACTTCGTTAATAGGACCATTGGATTTAGAATGACAAAGATACCCAGAAAACATATATCACACAACTATATAAGTATATTTTGAAAAATTCACCAAATGACCCCCTGTCAAAATTTTAGACCCCCTCTTAGCACCCATACCATAAGAGATATCACTTTATAGATGTCACCATTCGATTTAGAAGCATAAAGTTACCCCGAAAACATCTATGACATCCTTGTAGTACTTGACTTACAAAAAATTTAAATTTGGGTCATTCCCGAAATTTTGGACCCCTCGTAGCACCCCGAATATTAGAGATAGAGTTTTATAAATGTCACCATTCGATTTAGATGCATAAAATTACCTCGAAAACATATATAACATTGCTATAGTACTTGACTTAAGAAAATTTGCATTTTGGGCCATTCTCGAAATTCTGGGCCCGCGTAGCACCCCAAATATTAGAGATGGAGTTTTATTAATGTCACCATTCGATTCAGATGCATAAAATTACCCCGGAAACATATATAACATTGCTATAGTACTTGACTTAAGAAAATTTGCATTTTGGGCCATTCCCGAAATTTTGGGTACCCCTATCTCCTAAACGGTAATAGACAAAGACTTGAAACCTTCAGCAATCGCTGTAGGAGCTCAAAGATACCCCGGATTGATATATACTCTGTACGGGAAACGAACGGTAACTCGGGAAATCGAGAAAAACTAGGGTAGTAATGAGGCACAGTTCAGTTAGTATTTGAGGAGGATTAGGAGGATTACGGAAGTGACGTCACCGGAAGTTAAGTGACCGGAAGTTTGGCGTCACCGGAAGTCACGTGACCGGAAGTGTGACGTCACCGGAGGTGACGTCATCGGAAATGACGTCAACCGAAAGTATGGCGTCAGCGGAAGTGATTATAACTTTTAGCTTTTTACTACGTAAAAAAAGGGGAGGTGAACTGTGCTCGTTACTACCCTAGTTTTTCTCGATTTCCCGAGTTACCGTTCGTTCCCCGTACAAAGTATATATCAATCCGGGGTATCTTTGAGCTCCTTCAGCCATTGGTGAAGGTTTCAAGTCTTTATCTTTTACCATTTAGGAGATAGGGGTACCCAAAATTTCGGGAATGGCCCAAAATGCAAATTTTCTTAAGTCAAGTACTATAGCAATGTTATATATGTTGTCGGGGTAACTTTATGCATCTAAATCGAATGGTGACATTAATAAAACTCTGTCTCTAATATTTGGGGTGCTACGAGGGGTCCAAAATTTCGGGAATGGCCGAAATTTAAATTTTTTGTAAGTCAAGTACTACAAGGATGTTATATATGTTTTCGGGGTAATTTTATGCATCTAAATCGAATGGTGACATTAATAAAGTGATATCTCTTATGGTATGGGTACTAAGAGGGGGTCTAAAATTTTGACAGGGGGTCATTTGGTGAATTTTTCAAAATATACTTATATAGTTGTGTGATATATGTTTTCTGGGTCTCTTTGTCATTCTAAATCCAATGGTCCTATTAACGAAGTCATATCTCTTAGGTCTGGCTGTAAGGAGTCCCCGAATTTTGACAGGAGCTTAATCAATTAAACCGCCTATATAACAAGACATTATCAATAAAGCTCACATTCTGCATCTAACCTTCGAACTGAACAGACGTAAAAAAAGCGCGAGGCATTACATAGTGATACATAATTAAGTTCCGGGTACTGAATAGAGGCACTCAATGAAAACAGTAAGACTTTGCAAGATGTCCAGAACTGCACCATACAACCAGGCGGAAAGAAAAAGTCAACTTCTGAGACGAATGAAAACAGCAAGACTCTACAAGATGTCCAGAACTGCGCCTTATTGTCAGACTGAGAAAAGTCAACCACTAAGACCAAATTGTGGAATATGTCACCAAACCTTTAGTCGAAAAGATAATCTCCAACGACACATGAATACACATAGGTTCAAGCCCCACACGTTTCCTTGTAGAGAATGTGGACATATATTCAGTAGAAAGTATAATTTACTGCGCCATCAACGTACCCAGCACCAAAGCAGAGAAGACGTTCCAGTCCAACTTAAGAACATGAATGGTTTTACCATTACATTGAAGATCGTACCCAAAGAACCAATGAACAGCTCCCTCGAGACAGTACAAATCCGACCAATGAAGATGCAGAGGAAATCAATATCCAGTTGAATGGACTTTAACTCCAGATACAATGTAAAAACTGCACGTGGATCTCAGACCCGTGTCTGTCTCATGACGGAGAAAAATAAACTATGAAATTGATAATGACTTTGCAATTCTTATATGCCCTCGATTCATGTGTGATTAAACCCTTCCCTGCCACTACTTTAGGAAAAGAAAAATAAACCAAAAAACAGCAGCAATATCCAAAACCGCCCAGCAGCAGCAGCAGCAATGTCACAAACACCTCAGCAGCAGCAGCAGCAGCAATATCACAAACACCCCCAGCAGCAGCAGCAGCAGCAGCAGCAGCAGCAGCAGCAAAAGCCGCTTATCCACGGCACAAAACTTAAAATACCAAGAAAAAATCCAAAAGCGACAATTTCAGAAACGCTAAAAGCGTGAATTTCACCGCCGCAGAAACGCTTAAAGCGTCAATTTCACTGCCGCACAGAAGAAAAATAGGTCTCGCCGCCGCATAAACCAGGAATTACGTAGAAAAACGCACAACATTAAACCAAAAACAGAACTAAAACGGAAATTGTTACAAAAATTAACAATACAACTAGAAAAATTAATGAAAAACACAAAGTAAAACAAAATTTATACATAATCTTAACAAAAATTATAAAATAACATAAAATATACCCATAAAAACCCCAAAAATAACAAAACAGATGTGATAAAAATTAAACATAATGAATGTTAAGTAAAAAATGTGTACAAAATACTAAACAAAATACAAAATAGTTATACTATTCCTTAATGAACGCGAAAATACACAAAGCACACGTGGTAAAATTTGAAAAATTGCAAAACAAAATACAAATTAGTTTAAAACGTGGTAAATAAAACGCACAATACATGTATTCATGAAATGTTAAAATGAACGAAACACGTGTGATGAAATTAAAACATTTGATAAAATGTGTAAAAAAAAATAAAAACACACTAAAAAAATACAAAAAGTTAGAAAATTGTTTAACGAACACGGAAATAAACAAGATGTGTGAGACAAAAATTTGAAAAATTGCAAATTAAAATACAAATTAGTTACAAACTGTTACACGAATAGAAAATAAACAAAGCATGTGGAAAATTTATGAACATCTAACATATAATAAAATCTCATTTAAATTCAATTCATAAAGTATGCGAAGCATAAAGTAATAAAAATACTCCTATTATATCGCGTCAGTATGATTCAATTGAACCATCGATCTGTACACTTGAAAAATAGATCGATTGCATCATCTTCTTGAATATTCGATCTATTAAAAGAAACCTAACAATGGAGAAATGAACCGACCAATCAAATTTCAGGGAATTCAACCAATCAGACACCGACTTTGTGATAAATCCAGCCAATCAGAACACAAAGCCCGTAACAAAATAACCGACCAATGAGAACCGTCGTTACAATGAATCTACATGTATATAGATATTATATACATAGTGTGATGGTACAACTACTTGTATCAGGAAGAGTCGGTGGAATGGGCCGTATCACTACGAGTCGCGCTAGTAGTAATGCAAATCATTCCACCGACGAGTCTTGATACAAGAAGTTGTACCATCACATGTTTGTTTATGATATGTTTATTGAAAATAATGTTGACAAAAAATGGTTTTATTCATCTGGCGTTACATTATTTATGAGTTTTGTTGAGGAACTACATGATGTTGACGCCACGACGTCATGGATACACGTGCGACGTCGCGCCATTCTTTTATCACCACAGTGTGGTGATACAACATTCTGTATCGTACAAGTTGCTTTCATTAGTATTTCTACTGTATTTATAAGAAGACGCTATTAATGTTNATGCAAATCATTCCACCGACGAGTCCTGATACAAGAAGTTTATGATATGTTTATCTAAAATTTTGAAAATAATGTTGACAAAAAATGGTTTTATTCATCTGGCGTTACATTATTTAAGAGTTTTGTTGAGGAACTACATGATGTTGACGCCACGACGTCATGGATACACGTGCGACGTCGCGCCATTCTTTTATCACCACAGTGTGGTGATACAACATTCTGTATCGTACAAGTTGCTTTCTTTAGTATTTCTACCGTATTTATAAGAAGACGCTATTAATATTAGATAAAAAATCAGACGCATCGAGCAAGTTTCTCATTCTGCAACTAACAGCCGAATTGAACAGACGTTCCCAGTGAAGATAAACAGAACAAAGGTAAGCGAACTTAATATAATTAATTTAAACAACAATAAGATAATATGAAGTATTTTTAATCTACTTAAACTGATCGATGAACAGGTTATTAAACGAGCCAAAATAAATCATCAATAATACAGAATTAATCAATAGAACAAAATTAAATAGAAATAAATAATAAATAATAAAATAGAATTAAATCAATAATACATATTGCGTATTATCTTTTGCAGATGCATTCATGCGGATATTGTCACCAGTCCTTTGACAGCAGAAGAGAATTGTTGAGTCACTACAGAATGTTTAGAGACCATATGACCTTTGCCTGTACCATTTGCCCTAAGCGGTTTACCAGAAAAGCTAACTTGGAAGCACATCTGAAAAACCACGACAAGCCCAGATATCAATGTATGGAATGCCATGCCACATTCTGCCGACCATCTGCTTCAGAGCGTCACACTCAGGAAAGACATCAAGTAGGAGGAGCTAGTACTAAACCCCAAAAGGCTGAAGACATGTTCGAGTTAAAGATCAAAGGTCGAAAAAGTGCACCAAGATTTCAAACCACGGCTACCCAGTACCAAATCCAGTTCAAAGAGATCAACGTCCAGAGCCTTCAACAAGTACTATAAACGCTGCTACGAGCTTTTTGACGCTATCTTGAAGAAAAAAGCCAGAGGACTTAGTGCAGATTTCACTAGAGACACCTGATCTGGAATTCCCATTTGCAATGCCGTTCATGAGGGTGGACCAATTGTCCAGTAATCTATTATTGGACAAAGTGGAACGCGTTGTGCAATCCAACGAGAGGTTTACTTTAACCGAAGATGTAGAAATGGAAGTTACCCACGTTAACATGCCAACGGGTAGCGGAAGAAAGAAAACAGACTACATCGATATCAAAAGGTTCCTGTCTAGTAAAAAATCTATCATCCAAATCAAAAACAAAGACGACCTATGTTGTGCTAGAGCCATCATTACAGCAAAATCTAAAATTGACGGACACGAAAAATTGGAGAATATCAGAAAAGACCGTCGCATTCAGGAAGAAATGGCGGTAGAGTTACATGCTAAAGCAGGGGTACCTTTACAACAATGTGGCATCAAAGAGATCAAACGATTCCAAGCAGTTCTACCAGAGTATCAAATTCACGTCGTATCCAAAGAGCATTTCCACACTATTATATACAAATGACCCGTAGCCGAAAAGAAGATCTACCTGTTTTACCACGAGAACCATTATGATGTCATCACCAGCATGCCGGGTTTCCTGTCACGTGTCTATTACTGTAGAAAATGTGATAAAGGATATAGCAACAAAGAAGAACACGTTTGCAATAACGTGTGCCATTATTGTCGTAAAATTCACGACCAAACTGAAGATGACTGGACATTTTGTAACGATTGTGGACGGTATTTTAAAGGGTCAACATGTTTCGATCTTCACCAACAGATGACTTCAGCGGGAAACTCTACCTGCACTACCGACTACAAATGCTCAACCTGTGGACAAACCGTGAACAAAAATATGGAGATCATGCGTGTGGAAACATTTACTGTAAAAATGTAAAGATTTCTACCCATCAGGCTATCCGCTAATGCCAAAGATGGACAAAAGAAACAAACTTATATTTTCTTCGATTTCGAATGTACCCAGGACGACCTTGTCCAGTGCGATCAAGGATACAATCCAGACGAAACCGGTAAATGTTCACACTGTAAACATTTCAAATGCGGCTCCTTCGAACACCAGCCGAACCTGTGTGTAGTACACAAAGTCTGTTTGAAGTGTAAGATACAGAATCGATGAACGCACGTCCTGTGCAAAATGTGGGGAAAACGAACTAGTATTTACAGGACCTGAAACCACCGAACAGTTTTGTAAATGGCTATTCTCTAGAAAAAACAATGGAGCTACCGTCCTGTGCCACAATTTTAAAGGATAAGACAAATATCCTATCTTAAACTACTTGTATATCGAGGGAATATTACCAGATGTGATTCCGAATGGAACGAAGAATATTGCCGTCACCGTACCTGACTGCAACATCAGAATGATTGACTCAATGAACTTTTTACCGATGGCATTATCCAAACTACCAAAAATGTTTGGCTTGAATGAGCTCAAGAAGGGATACTTTCCTCACCTATTCAACACTAAAGAAAATCAATCCGTGATACTCAACTGCCTACCAGATGTCAAGTATTACCAACCAGAAAGAATGAAGCTCGAGGAGAGAAGCGCCTTCTTCGAATGGTACAACGCACACTGGAGTTTCACGTTCGACTTACACCAAGAACTGTTGAGTTCTTGCCGTTCCGATGAGGATATACTGAGAAAAGCCTGTCTCAAGTTCCAAGAATTATTCATGGAGATGACATCCACCGACGGACACGGAGGAATCGATCCATTCCAACAATGCATTACGATAGCATCGGCTTGTAACTTGGTGTTTCGCACTTTGTTTTTAAAACTGGACACAATAGGCATCATACCCGCCCTCGGCTACCGACCTCAAGAGAAACACTCCATTAAAGCAATGAAATGGCTACAACATCTATCTGAAGTGCACGGTATTCGGATACAGCACGCTCGTAATGGCGGTGAGAAGGAAATTGGTGCATACAAGGTCGATGGATACCACGACAATAAAGTCTTTGAATACTGGCACGGGTGTTTACGTTGTTATAGTGCCTCCACAGTCAATCCAGTAAACAATATGACCATGTGTGAATTACACCAGCGTACACTGGATAAGAAAAAATACCTGGAAGACCAAGGCTATACCTACATCAGTGTATGGGAGTGCGATTTCGATAGAGAAATATCGAGTGATCCTCACATACAAAGTTTCGTAAACTCCCTCGAATATGTTTACCCATTGGAACCCAGAGATGCTTTTTACGGAGGACGTACAGAAGCGTTTACAATGTACAAAGAAGCTTCTGACGTACAAAACATTGATTACTACGACGTTACTTCACTGTACCCCTACATCAACAAGACCGGCAAGATACCCGTGGGACACCCAACCATCACCACGGAGAATTTCAAAGATATACAGCAATACGAAGGACTTATCAAATGCAAAGTACTTCCACCGAGAGAACTCTACATCCAAGTCCTCCCTGCAAAAATAAACAACAAACTATTGTTCACGTTATGTAAAACCTGTGCCGAACCCAGTCAACAAACGCCGTGTCAACACATAGACGAGGAAAGGGCTTTGACCGGAACCTGGGTCACCGATGAACTAAAGAAAGCCATGGAACATGGTTATGTAATTCAACAGATATACGAAGTGTGGCACTTTGCCACGCAACAATACAATCAAACGACTAAGACAGAAGGACTCTTTACCGAATACGTCAACACTTTCCTGAAAATGAAACAGGAAGCCAGTGGATGGCCAAAATGGTGTCAAACTGAAGAAGACAAACATAACTATATCAGAGATTACTACGACAGAGTAGTGATATTATTAGACTACGATAAAATAAAGAAGAACCCAGGGTTACGAGCTTTAGCCAAATTGATGTTAAACAGCTTCTGGGGAAAATTTGGTCAAAGATCCAATATGCCACAAATAAAATACTATTCCGAACCAAGCGACTATGTCGATTTGTTAACTAGTGATCAAATCAGTCTTATCGGTGTTAATCTCGTAAGTGATGCGATGATTGGAGGAAGATATCGATGCAAAGAAGAATTTGTTGAGGAATCCGGACGAACCAACGTGGTCATTGCTGCCTACACGACCGCAGAAGCAAGATTAAAGCTGTATAGTTATTTGGAGAACCTGGATAACCGCGCAATCTACGCAGATACAGATTCCATTGTAGTTACTTCCCAACATACTGATTGGAAACCACAATTAGGAGACTACTTAGGAGAACTAACAGATGAGATACAAATGTAGTTGGAAATAGAATTACAGAGTTCGTGACTGGTGGACCAAAGAACTATGCCTACAGATTAGCAGTACCGGACAACGATGGAACAGAAACTGCATGTAAAGTGAAGGGGATAACACTGAACTACAAGAACGCCCTGATCATCAACTTTAATACGATTAAAGACATGTTGATAAACAACAGAAACGATGTGAAGACTATGAGCGATAATTTCCGGATCATACGAGATAATATGAAACTACTGTCTGTATATCAAGATAAAGACTATAGAATCGTATTTGACAAAAGAGTGGGTATGGAATATTATAGCACGAGGCCGTATGGATTTTAAATTGTAAAGGCATCATGTTGATGGCTCTCCGACCCATGCTTGCTTTATGACGGGGAAAATAAAATATGTATACATGTAAATTAGTGTATTATTTATTGCCTAATTGAATGAAAAGTATATAGATACAGGAAACAATAAAAGGAAATGCACCACAAATAAAACAATAAACAGGTGCAAAAGCTAGGGTAAAGTTAGGACAAAACAAAACATAGACTCCAGAGTACACAAAACAAAGGGAAATAACAGAGATCGTAATAGAAAAACAAAAGACGAAGCATAAAAACATGATAAATAATTGAAAGAGGTTAGGGTTAGAATACTGAACCCGGTTGCCCCACCCCAACTCACACAATTTCGCTACGCTCGCGGTGCTCTACGTTCTTGACGCTTGGAAGTAGGGATCATGGATGACCATATAAGGAAAAATGGGCGTGGTTAATTAGCTCATTTGCATAATCGGGAAGAATTTCGGGATTTTAACATTAGGTCTATGGGAAGAAAAGTGTCCTAGGGTGACACGTTTCACTACTCTCTTTTAATAACTTTGACACCTCTTCTATTGCCATATTGTAGTAAGGAAATGCATTGTCCGCTGGTATCGTATTAAATGGAGGTAAATCTCCGTCTGGCTCATTTATAAATACACTTCTGCCTTTTCCTTATCTCCCTTTGTTATTTTCTCCTGCCCTTCTTGATCCTTGTATTTTAGTTCAGAGATGCCACTCTCCGTTTTTCTTTTGGAGTTAACGTACTGCAAGAATTTTTTGGGTCTTTCTTTAGCATGTCTAGCAATATCTTTTTCCATATCTATTTTGGCTTTTCTTACAAGTTTATTTTGATAGGTTACTTGTTTAAGCCTGTGACTAATATAACAGGGATTTGAAAGTATTTAAAAAACAAGTTTGATCGATTAAAAAGCTGTGTCCAGGCTACGATTATTTTGGCTTTTCTTACAAGTTTTTTTGATAGGTTACTTGTTTAAGCCTGGGACTAATATAACAGGGATTTGAAAGTATTTAAAAAACAAGTTTGATCGATTAAAAAGCTGTGTCCAGGCTACGATTTTCGGCTGTAACTTTTGATTTACTCAACATAAAATTATTCTAAAAATTTTGCCGAATAGCTGATTTATTCATATTTACAACATTAAATGTTCATTCACACAATAATGAAATCCTAATTAAAAGAAATATAGGGGTTGTTTTCCTGTGTAAAGAGGTCTTAAAGTTATCGAGAAACCTTCCAATAAGGTGTCAAACCACCGATTCAGCCAATCAGCGCTTAGAACAGATGAAAAATTAGCTCTTTTAGAATCTAAATATAACTTTGAACTAGAAAACACGAGGGACTTTATAAACATAAGTGGATGATATAAATCGGATAATGGTTTTTATGAAATAAAAACAACACGCTGGGCTATGGAATAGCCTTGGACAGAAAATTGCGTGTTTGATTGGCAAGGTTAATTGTGGTGGCTCATCAGTGGCGGATTTAGGGGGGCCGGGTGGGCCCGGCCCCCCCCCTTAGGTCGGAAAATATTTAAAATTCCTAGGGGTTTTAAAAAAAATTGGGTTCCCCCCCCCCCCCCCCACCTTTGAAAAAAATATTGGTCGGGCCCCCCCTTAGCAGAAAGTCTGGATCCGCCAGTGCTCATGATGTACTTGGCTTCGAAATATAAACCTCTTACAACACACACAAATAAACACCGGTAGCTCTTTACTCTTCCGCAAAAAACACAATTCTAACTCTTTCCACCTTTCGTTCTCCATTGCCTAAGTAACTCCACATACTACAATCACGCTTTGTTTAACACAATTGAAGTCTTTTATAGTATTTGTATATTATTGATTATTGATTACTGTTTTGGAGGGGGTGTTTTGATATACATTTCAAATGAACTATTTGCATCACGCAGATATGACTTGGAATTTGCAGGTGGTGAGTTAATATGGTTAGAAGTAAAATTCCCAAGATATAAAATTTTGATTTGTGCTGTATACAGACCACCAGGGTCTGATAACCCTTTCTGGGACAATTTTCATGCGTCGATTGAAAAAGCGCTAGATATTAGTTCTCGTATTGTGATAACGGGTGATCTTAATGTTGATCTTTTTGCGGAAAACTATAATCGTTTAAACAATATTATGGAAATCTTTAATTTTGAAAATTGTATTACCGAACCGACTCGTTTGAATGCCTTGTTAGATCCCGTATTTTTCTCAGATGAGTGCGAAATCACTTTTGCAGAAGTTCTACAGGTTGACAGATGTAAAAGTGATCATAATGCAACTAATGTTTCTATTCAAATCCCCTTTAAGTTAAATACAAATTACCAGAGAGAAATGTGGCTATATAAACATGGCGATTTTGAAAGTTTGAATTTGGAAATTGCTCAATTTGATTGGGAAGCATTTCTACTGAATGCAAGAAATATCAATGAAATGACGCAAAAAATTTTCCGAAAAATATATCGAAATGGGGAAAAAATATATTTCGACTAAGATTGTAACCGTACGACCAAACGATAAACCGTGGTTTAACTCGTCAATACGTAAAGAAATGCGAATTAGAGATAGGTTACACAAACAAATTAAACAATCTAATCGACCAACATTATTTGCTAAATATAAAACGCAGCGTAATAAGGTTAACAATAGGGTAAAGTATGCTCGCGAGCAATTTTTCATTAATGCCAATAATTTACTTGACAAGAATATGTCTAACAATTCGAACGGGTACTGGAAATTAGTAAAAATTCTAAGTAATGGTAAGATAACTTCTAGTATACTTCCACTTATAAATAATACTACCGGAAATTTAGCTGTTAATGACGATGAAAAAGCAAATCTTCTAAACATTATCAAACGTGAATGACTCAAATATAAGGACCCCTGATTTTGACAAAAGAACTAATAATACATTAGATATTATTGACTTATCAATAAATGAAATTAAAGATATAATCGATTGTCTGCAATTAGGAAAAGCAGTTGGACACTATCATATAAGTCACAACTTGCTGAAAAAAACTTCAGCTACTGTCTGTATACCTTTACAGATAATATTTAATTACTCAATGCATAATGGTTTATATCCACATTTCTGGAAATCCGCAAATTTTATTTTAAAAAGGGAGACAAAACATAGACCAATAAGTTTGTTAAGTTGTGTTGGTAAAGTTTTTGAGAGAGTTGTGTTCAAATACATATATAATTTTTTATTGGATAATTCTTTATTATATAAATATCAATCAGGATTTATGCACGGCCATTCAACAGTTCACCAACTTATAGAAATATATCACAATATTTGTTTAGCTTTGGAAAATCGACAGTATACATGTGCTGTTTTCTGTGACATTTCTAAAGCGTTTGACCGCGTCTGGCATAGAGGTCTGGTTAAAAAAATCGAAGCTTATGGTATTTCGGGGAATCTTTTGAAATGGCTTGCTAATTATATTCGAGATAGAGATCAAAAAGTAATGATTAAGAATTATTTATCGGATAATGGGAAAATTAATGGTGGTGTTCCACAAGGGTCTGTTTTAGGGCCCCTTTTATTTCTAATCTATATCAACGATATTGTTGACAATACCGAAAGCATGTCTCGCTTATTTGCTGATGACACATCACTGTCATGCGTATCTAACGACGTTATTGAAATAGAACGCAAACTAAATTCGATAAAAATTTGATAAAATATACTCGTGGTCAAGAATTTGGTTAGTTGATTTCAATCCAAAAAAGACAGAGTGTGTTCTTTTTACCAATGTTCAAACAATCAACAAGCTGAACATTTTGTTCAATAATGAAACTATGGCATTTGTTGATAACCATAAGCACCTTGGTGTAAATTTGTCTTTAAATTGTAAGTGGACTTTCCACATTCAGAATATTCTTTAAAAAAGTGGTCTAAACAATTATCTGTATTACGAAAATAGTCGCCAAAATTTAGAAAACATTTACTTTACATACATATTGCCTTTATTAGAGTACTCATGTGAACTTTGGGATGGTTGCACTGTGCAAGACACCCAAAAGATAGAACAAATTCAACACGAGGCTGCTAGAATTATTACTGGATTGCCTAAGTTTGCAAGCATTGAATCCTTGTATTTTGAAACTGGTTGGGAAACACTGCAGTCGCGCAGAAAAAGAAGAAAATTAAATTTATTTTTCAAAATTCGCAACGGAAATAGTCCTAGTTATCTATCTGACTGTCTTACCCCTTATGTCCGTCAAAATGTATTAAACTTAAGGTCTCAGTCTGATTTCATTGTCCCTCGTTCCCGACTGCAGAGTTTTTTCTAACTCCTTTTTTCCATCAACAATAAGTCTTTGGAACCAATTAAGTGGACAGTGTAGGAATTTGCCAACCATTGGTCAATTTAAAAATTATTTGATCAGAGAAAATAATATAATAAAACCTCGAAAATATTACTCTGTTGGAAACAGACTTCTTAATATTATCCATACCAGATTAAGGCATCGCGCAAGTAATTTAAACGCCGATCTGTTTAGAGTTAACATTGTTAATGATCCTGGGTGTAGATGTGGCCATGTTTTAGAAGATGCAATTCATTTCTTTTTTGAATGTTTCCTTTATATTGATGCTCGTGAAGAACTAAGAACAAGACTAAATAATAATGAATTTGATATTGAAACTTTACTTTTTGGAAAAGATTCATTGTCTGATGAACAAAATCAAAACATTTTTCTATGTGTACAACAGTATATAAGGAAAACTCATCGTTTTACTCTAGGTTGATCACAAACAATTCACCCTAACTTTCTATTTGTATGATTCTCTTTTGTTATTCTTTACTATATTGTATTTATTTCATGTTTAACTTGTTGTAATTTATTCAATACAATATGTTTCATGCTTCATATATTGTAATTATGTATTTACTGACGTATGCAATTGTATTGTTAATGTATTATATGGAAAGGACGTTTATAAGTTGGTATAACTTTTGTCCAATCCATTTGTCTGTATTAGTTGACAATAAAATAAGTTTAATCTTAATCTATTGATTATTGCACAATACCTCATCTTTATTTATTAACTTCGGGTTTTAAATTTATACATTACTGTTCTTATTCTTTTTATCATATCTATATTTATAAATCTAGCTAAGCGATATTGCAATACCAATCCCATCAACCTCTACAAACCTGTTCCCAGTACTACCTATAGTAAATGTCTATTATACTTTTCAACTTCCACAAGGAAACAGAAAAATTAAACCCCGCCCCCTTTTATCAGGACGAAACTGGACGCCATTTTGATTTTCGAGAATCTGAAATTCCTATTGGTCAATAGTCTTCTGCGCATGCGTTCTCCTCACTGCGCAAGCGTACTCCTCACTTCCCCCAAGAACTATGTATATAGCTAGGCTATTCCATAGCCTAGCTAATTCTTCCACTTTTAAAAATAAATGTCGGAATGAAACAAATGATACACCTGTTTGAACATTGATGTGTCAGGCTTATTTTGAGACAAGGTTAACCATAAACAAATGACAGTTATCGATGATTGGCGAGTGTCAGAACAATGAAAATAAAAAAAAAATGGCTAACTTTAACTCGCTAGTTTACATGTTACATTGCATCCTACTATTACGAAATTTTACTAGGATAAAGCTCCTTTTATTGGCTTTATAGCCACATTTAATTTATGCAGGAAAGATTTTTTTACAGTGCTGATAAATTTTGACTGATGTGACTACGCTCATGCAATTTTTAGATACAAATTTTTGAGTTCAAACACTAATCTTTTCCCTGTGTATTTTACAACT
>MJUU01061247.1:0-11710 GCA_002080025.1 Modiolus philippinarum
TAGACTGGGAATTTCATCGCTGAAAGAAAAACCACAAAAACACAAAAATATAGAGCACTTTTATTTTGTTAGGAGATGGGAGGTTGGATGTACTAGTAAGGACTTTTTTTAATGCTTTGTGGGGTTAGTTAGATATTTTCTCTCTCAGTGGATCTTTTATTTTTATGAACGATTTAATTGCGTATACATATCCAACTGAGAAAATATAATAAACTGTGAACAGCATTAATTCAAAATTTTGTGACATACAATAATAAAATATAATAATAATAATAAAATGTAGGTGCGCTGTAAAAATATAAACAAGAGTCTCTCAAGAGCCTGTATCGCTCACCTGGACCATGGCCAATACATAACTTCAAATCAACTTATATGTTAAAGGGTCTCATTTTCAAACTATGTAACTAAACATTTATGTTATATGATCCAACTTTAATTTAACTATTTTCCCTATTGCATGCCATCTTGGATAAGAGATGGATCTGCTGAGGACACAATTTTAAAGAAAATTAAGTATTGTGCCAAAGTTTATTTCCAACTGGCCAAATGGTTTTAAAGAAGAAGATCTTTGAATGTACTCCTATATTAAACTTTGTTTCCCATTGGTAGCCAAAATTTGCATAAGGTGCAGACTTGAAGGACATCTGTTTTGAAGGGGACCATCTAAGATACATTGTGACTAGCCAAGTTGTTTCAGATAAAAAATTCTTTGTATGCTCTTTCAATACAGTCGAGTAATAAATTAAGTTCCCTGCAGATGGCCATGTTGGATGACATTTAGGCATAAAAGTCACAATACATATATATATTATAGTCAGCACCTCATAAGCATCATTAATGCCAAGTTCCGTTCAAATCCATTCAGGTTAATTTCATCAACTGCTCACTAATGGCTCTATTTACAAATAATTTTGACATTAAGCTGTCTATGAAGCTAATAAACTACTTCAACATACATGTCGACAGAGTTCATAGTGATTTGCCACTAACGTCCCAGTAATGTACACAATATGTTTATATAGGAAAATCATTATGACATGAAAGAAGGAAAAGATTAAGAAAGTATTTTTGCAAAAAAATGCAGAAATTTACACAAAAACACTGTTTTTACTCTTAATTATGGAAGAAATAATTTTTCAAATGAAGTGATAGTAGGGAATTTCTCTAAAGCTTAAAAGAGAAAAGTTAACTGAAGAAGATTTGAACACAGAATTTAAAGGGAAATAACCCATAACCATATGGCATTGGAAAAAAAAGGTGAAAAACGGCCAATAAATCATACACAGGCCTTTGGATTTTCTTCAAAATTTCAGAGTATGTAGATCTTGATATGCTGAACATTTTTTTAGTTTACACTTCACCTCTATCTGTTACAGTTTTTGAAATAAAAAATAAAAAATGCACAAATTTTGAAAAATTTACGGAAAAAGGGCTATAACTCTCAGACGGGTTTTCCGATTTTCTTCAAAATTGCAGAGCAGATAGATCTCGGCATTCTGAACAATTGTACACCATTTCAGATTTTTGATATCTGCATCGGTTTTTGAGTTATTGGCTAAAAACACCAATTTACCCCTAGGTTCTATTTTTAGCACCAGCGGCCATGTTTTTCATCGGATCATAATAAAATGAGGATCGATTGTACAAGACATGTCATAGATGATTACTATAAAGTTTCAAACCAATCCCTCCAGTAGTTTCAGAGGAAGAGATTTTTAAAAGTGAGCTAACGACGGACCGACAGACGGACGACGGACGCCGGACGACGGACGGACGACAGACGCAAAGTGATGGCAAAAGCTCACCCTGGCATAGTCAGGTGAGCTAAAAAGGCCATGTTTTTCCCCTTAAGGTCATTTATCCAGCTTAGAAAAGAAAGTGTGGCACACAGACAGGATGGAGAAAACAAATGCAGTAGTGACACAAGACAATTTAAAAAATCAATATAAAAACATAAAGTAAGGTTCCAATAAAAGACAGAACTTAATCTCGGACGGTAACAACTCTTAAAAAACACTAACAGCAAGTACAAGTGCTTCCGATAGACAGAAGGAGTATCCTCTGGAAAAGAAAATGAAAGAAAAAGGTTTTGAGATGAATGTAAAAGAATAAGGCACTGGGCATAAGTTTACTATCTTTTGATTACTTACTCAGATTTTGTCAAACAAAATTTTAAGCTTCATTTGTGGACATGATCATGCGAGAAATCTTTGATGGCTTTTCTTGCAGCATTTTAAGGTAAAGTTACTGAAAAGCAATTTAATCTTTTTTTTGTAGATTAACGTATAGACTTAGTAGTCATTTAGACATAAGAAATTAGGTGAGGAGAAAACCTTAAAGCCTATTTTCTACATTTAGCAGTCACTTAAATATAAGGATCTACGTGAGGAAATAACCTAACAACATATTTCCAACAATTCAAATAAATACCCCAAACCATGAAAAAGATGATTCATCGATGTCAACAAAAATGTACTAGCTCAGTTGTGTTTCCTGTATAAGGTTATCGCTTCTATAAATAACACTATTTGTTTTTTTGGAAAAGTACGAAATAACACTCATCAGTATAAAAAAATGCATTTTTTTCTTTCTTTGTTTATGTTGTGCATTTTTAACTTTGTTTTTTTTTGTTTGTTTTTTTTAGTGACAGCCGCAAAATAAAAATTATATCTGATCTGAAACCTATGGTTAAGTAAATTCATAATTAGGTATACACCATTTCATAGTATGCATGGATCTGCTTTCATTCAAGGATGCTTAAACATAGATCGGAAATTCCTTCTAAGGAATTTTAGATACCGATTTTAGTATGCGACGTCAGCAGGTCGTTTAGATTTTTCGATTGTCATATGTGTGGAGATTAACTTCCCTACGACGGTTTACAAGCAGAAATAAGCCAAACAAGCCGACGTGCAACTGAAAAAATCGCATCTTATCATAATTTACCTCTCTTTTTCCTCAAGCGAGTCTTTCGAGCTGTAATGAATACAAATGAAAATTCATACGCAAACATTAAGGAAGAAAAAGCGTTTCTTGGCATTAAACAACGGAAACAAAGATTCTACATACATTGTCCGTATTTTTCCGATAGGTCGATTTTGCTTTTAAAAAATCACCATGAAATTCATGAGAATGTGTAAAACAAATGTACATAAAAGTTTAAAATCAGTAGATGCATATTACAAACCTTAAGTAAACTTTCCCTACCAGTTCATACCTTTATAAATAGTAAAACTAAAATCACAAAATGTTTCTCATTTTACAGTTGTAGCCTAGGTAAAAATGTCTCTTTGTGGCACATAATTAATTCTCTAACATTCGGAATACCAAAAGTCAAATCACTTGAAATATCTAATAAAAATCAATTTTATTTACTTGCTTATCACGGAACAGGAGTTTCATTATAACACTGTGTTCCAAAAGGATTGAATATGATATAGAGTATTTTTTTCAACGGAACAAATATAATTTTATAATATTATGTTCCTAACGGAATAAACATATATCAGAAATGTTGCAAAAGGAAAAAATATTATACGAAAGCGTATGGAGTAAATGAACACGAGACCATAACACATAATTATGTTAGCTCCAACTGCAATAAATTTGCTGTAATTTAATTATACAAACGTTTAAAATAAATATTCCTAGGTAACTTTTTTCAGACTGAAGAAAGTTATATTAACATCCTTACTTCTCATAAACGACTTGAATGCTATTAATTGTATATAGAATTTGTATTTCAATCCTTAGCAGTATTATGTCAATCTCAGCTTAGATCTAAAAGAAAGTTTTTTTTATTTGGTAGTAGCACGTTTCAAGTCTTTCGATCTTACCTTTCTTTTGGTTGTGTTAAGTCTAACGAATCTCTCCATGTAACAGGTTGCTCTGTTTGCACTTCACTGAAAGACAAAACAATACCGTAGAACTACCACATTGTAACAGGAAAATTTTGAGATTTACATAAAACAATTTTCATAAAGCATTTTTCATGTTAATTTTTTACATCTTCAATCATAAATGCTCAATTAAAAAATTGTTGACACTCATATTACTTTTCTCTAAAAAATCAGTACTCAGTCCAAGTTAAAGAAAATAGTTGGTGGCTAATGTTAACAGACTGTGTGTGTATAAAGTGTGGTTAAAGTATTCAGCTGGATCGTAAATTTGTTTAATGAAGTAAATGGAAAACGATGGGGTGAGCACTATATTTTCACATCACAAAAATGTGTATGACAGACAAAATACATTGAATCTCAAGTTAATTTGTTGTAAAGGGTAGCCGAGTTCACAAAATGACAATATGAAAAGAAATTGAAAAAGGGGTCGACAAACACTGGAGGTCGAAATGCGACGCGAGAATTTCCTTATTTATGCACATGATATTTAATTTCTATAGATGTGACTCGATTAAGTACCTTATTTACGCAAATAACAAACTGACTACAATAATGTGCACATTAATGTAAATAAGATACTTAATCGAGTCCATCTATTCAAATTAAGTACAATTCAGGTAAATAAGGAAATTCTCGCGTCGCATTTCGCCCCCAGTGACAAATATTTGAGTGTAAAGGTACGTACATTTTCTCATTTTTTTGTTACTTGTTTGTTTTGTTTTGTTTTTGGTTTACTTGTTCTTTAATGGGCAGATGTTGATTATGCGTTTGATGTTCATTGTGAAATAAATAAGAAAATAATTTTGAAAATAGACCAAGGTGGTAACAAAATTCAGAGAAAAATGAAATAGACCTTTCTTTTTGCAGAGATTAAATTTTTTTCGCCACATCAGTCAGATATAAATGAGTAAAAAGTATCAAATCGAGCACCACCTAGAAATAACACCAGGACTATAAATTTTGCGAATTAAGTTTTGGAAAGTACTTTTGTACAGTTGAAGAGAGGAATGGCATTTTTGAACTGCTACCAGATACTACTGCAATAGAAGAGGAGGTTTGGCGCTCCATAAAACCGGTTTAACCAATCAATTCTTCTGAAATGCCTGTACTGAGTCAGGACCATTGCGCTCAACAATTTTCCCGGTGGTTTCCCACCTGCTTTGTCATTTTGCCTGTTGGAATTTGGCTCTTGGCATTTCTGTTGGTAATTTTGTTATAACCCCATTTATCTCTTCAACATATTTCTCATGTTCTTCAGACAGAGTTATTCTAATTGACATAAAGAAAGAAATGAATTAGTGAGTCGGAAACTTTTAATTAAGCCACAATGTTCGCTGGTCATGTTTGTGTATTTCTGTCAGATTTTCGGACTTCTCTGGTTTTATCCATTTAAAAGCATTATAACTTTTTGCCCGGTGATCGCTGATTTTTTTTCCTATTATTTCATTTTATACATCTTTTGGAGAACTCTGACAAAATTTAAGTCAGTTGGTGTTATTTCGTCACATTCATTATTGGATAAACATTGCCCATGTTAAACCTATGAAAAATGCAGAGTAGTTCAGTTTCCCGCCATTTTTTGAAACATTTGTATCTCAAAAATTACATCGGTGACCTATGAATTTTTTGGCTTACATTTACAGTAACTTCTTTTTCAATTTTCTAACAAAAATAATCACATTTAAGTGAAAACCTTGTTAATTCAAAATTGACCAGCGAACATCCTTATAACAACGAAAAGAGCAATCTTAAATCGTAAATCGGAAACAAGACAATACTACTGAACTATAAACTGACAATATAACATCATAAAAAGATAAAAATCAACAAAATCCACACAAAACCAACGCACCATCAGTGGAATTGACTTTGCAAGTGCCCCATTGCGTGCAAGGTAAGACTGAATTCTGTGTGAATCTTCCGATTATTTAGTTATCGGAACTACAGTTGATTAACAGCGACAAAATCTGGCAAAATCGTGCTACAATTGTATGCAAACAGTTAAAAAAATATACAATAGCAAACATGTCATCGAAGTGTATAAACTTTCATTTTTTAGAATAAAGATTTTATTGTTGTTCTTCATCTTGAAGTCACCAACGAGGTCTTTAATAATGAGCTTTGTTCATACCTCATAGTATTGCTGCGGTCAAGCAAGTGGCAAAACTTTCAGTTTACCGACATTAAGATTTACACCCCAAGCTGCCTACCTTTTATTGACTCGTCGTTGTGCAAAGACAACATTGTATACATTTGTCAGGTTTTCACATCTGATATATCTACAATGTAGACATTTGACATCGATGAATCTTACATATTGTGTAAGCTTGGGGTGTTAATCTTGACTTCATTACAATAAAAGTTTTGCCGCTTCCTTGACCGCAGCAATAAGTTCAACACGACCCCAAGCACCGATTTGGGTGGAATTCATTGCTAGATTTCGATCAACAATACATCTATGTTTCTCATGGAAGCGGGATCG
This sequence comes from Modiolus philippinarum, assembly GCA_002080025.1. NCBI lineage: Eukaryota > Metazoa > Mollusca > Bivalvia > Mytilida > Modiolidae > Modiolus > Modiolus philippinarum. Next base: position 6,382 of record MJUU01061247.1, read on the forward strand.
TCAACAAATTTAGAATTAACTGGCAAAGTGTTCTTACAATCGCTATCATCCGTTGCCCGACAAAAAGACTAACAGAAGACTATTACAAATTTAAAACAAAAACAATTGAGGAACTTATCATTGGATTACATACCTGTTGACTTTTATTCTGCTGAGAGTTGGCCTGTCGCCCCTGTGGGTTTTTACTTCTCTTTTGTATTTTCTCGGGCTGAGAAAACAAATAAAGGGGGCACAGTCCTTTTGATTTATGACAGTGTATATTTTATTATTTTAAAATATTTGATGACAACCTTTACTAGTGAACTTTTAATGGGTACAATGTATTATTTTGCTGTTAGAATTGTAGTCTTTGGTAGTTGTGGAAAAGGAAAACAAGTGCTAAAACAGAAACCATACAAACAAGCGAAAATATTGTACATATTTATCGACAATTCTGTGTTTGAGATGATAACATGAAGATTATTACAAAAGGCAGAATAATTAAACGCAATACTTGCATGCTTGTTCCTCATACGGAGAAGAAAAAGTATGTTTCATCGGGTTATAGCAATAAATTGACAAGTCGGGTGGCAGTTTGTTTGCCTTTTATGAACAGTTTCTCTGCCTTCTATGAACAGTTTGTCGAGAATGGGGTCACACTTTCCGAAATCCGGACACTTTTTCTACACTTTCTTTTTCACAGGCGGGGAAATATTTTACAAAGACTCTTAAAGAGGTCGTAGTTTATAATTTTATGGGCTCAATTTTCCGCGGTTTTGCTTCACGCTCGACATCCCTTCTCTTTTTCCAGTGCAATTTCGTTTCCCGTAAAAGACCCATGTCGCTCCTCGCTTCAATTCAATGGAAACCCAAAATAAAATATCAAACTCGGAATTATTTGTACTCAACAAATTCAATTCATTTATGTACTTCTATAGTTGCAATTGAAAAAGCATACCGGCTTAAATAATTCTTCATATTCATTAATTGCAACTGAGCTTTCAGTATTTGATATCTTATTTGGTCTCTTCCGAAATGGGTTAAATTAAGTAACGTGTGCTTTGTGGTAAACAATGTGTGCAAATGAGTTGTGTAACATTAGCCTGATAGAACAACAATAAAATGAATAGTAATTTGTGACTCCATAAGTCCTTCGTGCAAATTTTTACATATGTCGATGCTAGTTATATACACAACCTCATGAAAATATGATACAGATTAGAAAAGAATAGAGAGGAGATTTGTAAAACAAAATTGCAAACCTATCTGTTCGGGCTTGATTGAAATGAAGAAATTTCGGATCATTTCTCAGATTTAAGTTCCACATCTCAACTCTGTCCTTGCTATGGTCTCTGAGTGCACCATCCGTTGTTGTTCTTATTTCTGGTATTTTCCTGTAAATAAATTTCATATAAAATGTTTTCTCAAATACTTTTTGCGTATGAAAGTTTCAACTCCTTTTGCATTATTGTATTTGAAACAAACAGATAGGTGCTTTTAATTAATAGCAAATATATTATGATTAGATCTGCACTGAAAAGACATAAGCTGTCAAACTGACAATTTGTAAGACTAAATTTTACAGTAATTTCGGCATTTTGACACTTTTTTCACTGATGCCTATGCTCATGCACAAACTGTTAGTCCCTGAGGGTATTCATCTCATCTTTATGAATAAGTTTGTTCAAAGGATTAATAAGTTTGGAAGGAGAATTTTTTAATTTATGCGCTTTGTAAATGATATTGCCATAAAAGTTTGGATGTGAAATGCCCTGATGTATAAGAGCCCTGCTTACATTTCTAACAGACAAATTAAAAGTAAAAAATCGTACCCTTGAAATTTTCCATAATGTGACAAGGACAATGGAACGTCAAATCCGCCAAAGTTCTGGTTTGTTTTAAGTTCTGTGTGGTGAAGGTCACCTCTAAAATAAACATTATTGAAACATGACAAGGAATATGCTCAATCATATGATTATTGTAAAACATGCGTGTTTGCAAAGTTATTATATCAAAACCGGACAAAAGAAATGCATAATGCCGTTGCACTTGTTTCTTCATAATTGTTGACTAGGCCAAAATGTTAAACTTACTTCTCCCACGAAAACCCCTTTTCCTAGAGGGAAAGTGTGAAACGAATTGGAATTGAAATAAGGACAACTCCAAAATGGTATACATAAAATGCAGAGTCGTTGGACCATGTGCTTCATATCTAGCACCACCAACTTACTAGCGACACAATTTTTAAAAAGCATCTGAGTTATGATTTAGGCAAAGTTAAGATTTAATTGGCCGAAAACTTCCAAAGTTCTTTGAAAGTCTAGGCTTTTGTTAGTCCAGGTACCAAGTCCGGCTGTCCCGAGTTCCTATCGTTGTCTACGTTTGTCTTTTGTCTTATACGTGTTTTCTTGTGTAGTTGCAAGGTAATTATAATTTTCAGCCATTGTAGGTGTTTCCTGTTATCCATTTTTTAACATTTACAGTTTCCATCAGACAAAGTAGATGGGAAAATTATGGAACAACGAAAACAATTCACATTAGACAGTGAAATATTCTTGTACGTAGTTCCACAGGTCATTACTATTTATCAGACGTAAATTCCTAGGATTTGAAATATTACCTGAAAAGTGATTTATTATCTCTTGCAAGTCTGATTGACGGACCTTTTGTTGACGTATCATCTGAAAATACGGAAAATATACCGACATCTTCCAAAAATATGTTTTTCAAATCACGTGGCGTTGCATCTTTTGTGCTACGTGGAGTTATATGTTCTCCGGCTTCTTGGTCGTCCCCTGGCTCATACAACAGATTGAGTCTTTTTAGACTGAAGTAGAAAGAACAAATTGAAATCAATGATTAATTATTAATAAATAATTTATATCAGTAACTGTGAGTAAAAGTCATGATTTTTTTCAGTAATTTCATGTAATTACTAGATTTTTTAAAAGAATTTCATGTAATTACTAAACTACCTAGTAATTACATGAAATTCCTAAAAATTTTAGTAATTACACGTGATTCCTAATTACACACATTTACTGTATATATATTTTGAGAACTCATACCTTTATATTCTACATCTGTAGCATAAGCATTTTTTTCTGGATAAGAGCAAAGTTAAATAAAATCTAAAGCCTACAAAACAGAGTTAAAAATTTTAAGTGTTAATTACTCTAATCCCGTTCGTTGTAATCGTACTCGCTATAGCATTCTCAGTACACAAGCATCAACATCGCATCTTTGATTGCTAAATATACGAATAAGCGTCAATTCAAAGCTGCTGTTTCGCCGTAGGTAGCATGGTGTTACCTGCAACTCATTCATACATAGGTTTGGGTACCCATAAACCGGTTTGACCCTACCACTGGTTTTTGCTAGTGCCGGTACCAAGTCAGGCTATCCCGAGTTCCTATCGTTATTTATGTTTGTCTCTTGTGTTCATTATTGTTTTTATGGTGCAGTTTGCTTGTAAATTGTGGCATGTGATTGTAGTTCCTGGCCATTGTAGGTGTTTGCTGTTATCCTGTTTTTGTAATAAAGTTTCTGCGGCACTGCTAAAACTAGATCTAAACCCAGTCTACATAGAAAGCAATAGGTCTGTAAGTTTTTGTGTCATTTTGTGTTCTCCTTGACTTTCAACGTTCTTTTTTCCTGTCAGTGTACTTGTCATCAACTAATGTACGTTAATATTCCAACATTTTCTTATCTGATTTGTATAACTATTGTCCGAAAATATAACATAATATTATATATTCATTTAAATCTGATTTGTTCAAATCGTGTCACATGACATTTGAGATTTCGCTGGGTCAACCGGTTAGCGTTGGGTCGCATAGGAAGGTCAACCGGTGAACAAGAAAATTCGATACAATATACCAGTTACCACCCTAGATAGTGTGTGACCCAGCGGGTGACCTTAATATCTCGGGGAGAGAACACGCTGGGTCACACACTATCTAGGGTGGTAATTGTATAATTGTCTTACCTCTTTAGCCTTCCTTTCATTGCTCTGTATTTTGATCGCCAAATTAAATCTTCATGTCGATATTTATATTTCCTAGGAAGAAATAGAGTACAAAGTACATCAATTATTTGGGTTTTTAAAACAGAAACAGAAAACTGAAACAATAGCGAGTTTATGTGAGAAAGAGGAGGGAGAAGGTGTAAGGATTAAAATTGTTAAAATTGCGGGCATAGGACATTTGCGCTTATTTTACCTGTAATTCGAGTGGACATTTGCGCTTTTTACCTGTAATTCGAGTGGACATTTGCGCTTTTTTACCTGTAATTCGAGTGGACATTTGCGCTTTTTTTACCTGTAATTCGAGTGGACATTTGCGCTTTTTTACCTGTAATTCGAGTGGACATTTGCGCTTTTTTACCTGTAATTCGAGTGGACATTTGCGCTTTTTACCTGTAATTCGAATGGACATTTGCGCTTTTTTACCTGTAATTCGAGTGGACATTTGCGCTTTTTTACCTGTAATTCGAGTGGACATTTGCGCTTTTTTACCTGTAATTCGAGTGGACATTTGCACTTTTTTACCTGTAATTCTAGTGGACATTTGCGCTTTTTACCTGTAATTGGAGTGGACATTTGCGCTTTTTTACCTGTAATTCGAGTGGACATTTGCGCTTTTTTACCTGTAATTCGAGTATACATTTGCGCTTCTAAAAGTTGGACATTTGCGCTTTAATTTTTTCTATACCTGTATTAAATTAAACACCTATTTGCGCTTTTATTTTTTTAGTCCCCTACCGGCATCGCCGAAGGGGACTTTAGGTTTGCACTTCGTCAGTCCGTCAGTCCGTCACACTCAAGTTTTCCAGACTTTTTTTCTAAACCGTTCCACATATTGAGCTAATATTTGGTATGTGAGTCTACCATCATGAGTTACAGATGAAGTTCGTGTTTGGTTCCGGTCCACTGAGTTTGGACGGAGTTATGGGACTTGGACTTTGACTATTTCGGTAAAATAAAAGTTTTCCGGACTTTTTTTCTAAACCGTTCCACATATTGACCTAATATTTGGTATGTTAGTCGACCATCATGAGTTACAGATGAAGTTCGTGTTTGGTTCCGGTCCACTGTATTTTGGACGGAGTTATGGGACTTGGACTTTGACTATTTCGGTAAAATATCAGTTTTCCGGACTTTTTTCTAAACCGTTCCACATATTGACCTAATATTTGGTATGTGAGTCTACCATCATGAGTTACAGATGAAGTTCGTGTTTGGTTCCGGTCCACTGAGTTTGGACGGAGTTATGGGACTTGGACTTTGACTATTTCGGTAAAATATCAGTTTTCCGGACTTTTTTTCTAAACCGTTCCACATATTGACCTA
>MJUU01061247.1:11987-68001 GCA_002080025.1 Modiolus philippinarum
TTTTTTACCTGTAATTCGAGTGGACATTTGCGCTTTTTTACCTGTAATTCGAGTGGACATTTGCGCTTTTTACCTGTAATTCGAGTGGACATTTGCGCTTTTTTACCTGTATTTCGAGTGGACATTTGCGCTTTTTTACCTGTAATTCGAGTGGACATTTGCGCTTTTTTACCTGTAATTCGAGTGGACATTTGCGCTTTTTTACCTGTAATTCTAGTGGACATTTGCGCTTTTTACCTGTAATTGGAGTGGACATTTGCGCTTTTTTACCTGTAATTCGAGTGGACATTTGCGCTTTTTTACCTGTAATTCGAGTATACATTTGCGCTTCTAAAAGTTGGACATTTTCCATACCTGTATTAAATTAAACACCTATTTGCGCTTTTATTTTTTTAACTCTGTTTACCTATCTTCAAACAGCAAGTGAGGTACAAATGACGAAGATTTTTTCCAAGTTCACTATATTACAACTCGCCAAACATTTTTCATCACATATTTGAATGTTATTCTCACTTTTAAAGGTGCATGACGGAATAAAGTACAACTCAATTTAATTGTTTTTGCACTTAAAAATTAAACATATTCAGTTAGAATAGACCTTCTATAGAATATATTATTGTAGTGACCTTTGACAACTCTGCTTTAGGCCAATACCTGTAGCTTTGATATTTAGACGTACATCTGAAAAAGATTATGTAGTTCCAGTTTTAAAATTAAGCCCAAATGTCTTTTTGTAAAAGCGCAAATGTCCTTTTTACAAAAAGCGCAAATGTCTCTCGCCGAAAATTGCATCCCCATTATTCAGAACACCTTTAATTTGTGTGATTTTAAGAGATTTGATGTTTCAAAAATAGTTTCATTGAAAATAAACCAAAAACTTTTTTTACCGATCTCACATTTCAAATTAAATTTTCTTAATTTGAACCAGCTATTGGTTTATTATTTCAGGACCTTGTCAAACGTGTGACATCAACTGATCTCTGCTTGGTTTGTATTTTGCAAAATAACAGGTTACAGATGCTACTTTTAACTCCTTGCAGAGTACCTGCGATTAACTCTAATTTTTCCTACTTATTCTATATTCCACGAATATATGAGTCGCCACTGTTGGTATGTTACGCTATCCTCAAAGTATCTGAGACGAAATAGTCCTTTGAGAACATTAGAAAGTGAAGAAAACAAGAGTGTACTCTGAAAATTTGGCTGGATGCAAGTGGTTTACTATAGAGTATGCTAAATAAAAAATTTTGCAAGATGAAAAAAAAATCTAATTATGTTGCTCACATTTTGTAATCATTGGCAAATAAGTGGCATTGAATTGTTATCATAGATTTTATGTCTTTCAGTTTCTGGAACGAAAGTTTCTGGAACTTCCATTATTTCTTTCTTCTTTTTACTTACAATTTTTTGAAGTTGTTAACTTGTTCTGAACATTGATGGTTACCTTCCATATGGCGGTCTGTAGGTAAGTGGCTTCATCATCTCGTTAAATTTCTCTTCATCTTCTTTCTTGACTTTGTCCATTTTAGACAGCTTCTGATGACAAAACTGTTCTCAAATAATGTCAAGTTGTATTAAAAACTCCTTTTATATAAAACATGCGTCAAAATAGTCCTTTGAGAACATTAGAAAGTACAGAAAACAAGAGTGTACTCTGAAAATTGGCTGTATGCTAGCGGTTTATTCTGGGGTATGTTAAATAACAAATTTTGCAAGATGAAAAAAAATCTAATTAAGTTACTCATATTTTGTAATCATTGGCAAATAAGTGGCATTGAATTGTTATCATAGATTTTATGTCTTTCAGTTTTTGAACGAAGTAAAATTGTACCGAAATTGCATTTAACCGAGTTTCTTTTATTAAAGATTGTTTCGTACATGAAATAAAGATTATGTCCAACCATTGTTGCAATTATCAAATGTAGCTATAGAAGTTGTACGGTTGTAATCATGATCTGACAGATCGTTCTAATGTTTCTGTTTTAAATGAGAATAGATATTTTTAAGATAGACAGAATTAATTTTTAAACTGAAAAAAACCCACTGAATTCGATTTAATACCGAACTTTCCGGCATTTTTAAAAGTGCCATGGTTTGACCAAATCATGCTTAATCTTCCGCAGTACCTGATAATACCTAGTGTTTTAATGGCGTTCTATTTCTTTGGCGTTCTGCATTTCTGTTTCTTTGTTTCATATTTCCTTGTCGTCTCAATCCGTTACTAGTTCTACACATTGTTATTCCTACAGAAATTCCCGGCACCTGGATCGGTTTTCAGGGGCTCTGGCTACAGAGCTGCCGGGTGCGTCCCCAGGTGGTGGATAGGGGAATGACCTATCTTTCTGGGTTAGTCAGGTCATAATACGGTAGGCCTGACCGCGAACCACTGTAGCCAAACTGTGTGGAGAAACGTCACGCTACATATAGTATAAAGACCCCTTCTATATTTCTCTAAAGAGAGCAGAGGCATTGGGTATCGTATAGAAGGCTAAATTTCCTGCCCCTACCAATTTCTCCCCTTTTCCCGTGGCAATCAAAGTCGTTGCCCCGGTTGACCCTTCCTCCTTTATTTCTTTCTTCTTTTTACTTACAATTTCTTTTGAAGCGGTTAACTTGTTCTCGTCCTGATATAGCTGAAATATTGCTCATTATTGGACGTTAAACTCTAACTAATCAATCAATCAATCCTACAGATTTAATGTAGAAAAGATAACAGGAAACACCTACAATGACCGAAAATCACAATCACATGTCACAATACACCAGGAAACCGCACAAGAAATAAATGACAAAAGAGATAGGAACTCGGGATAGCCGGACTTGGTACCGGCACTAGCAAGAGCTAGCGGTAGGGTTAAACCGGTTAATGGGTACCCAAACCTCCCCTTTTCTCTATCCCGTTTCCCTATACTAGTATATTAAACGTACAAATAAAACCCAATACAGAAGTCTTGAATGTGACCAAGGAGTTACAATATAATATCTTGAACTTTCAATTTAGGCGTATCACTATATCAAACACAGGCAGAGATACCAATTTAAGAATTTTAGAAAGGGCACCGCTCGGCAAGAAAGATGACTATCTTTTCACTAAAAATCCTATGAATGTTCCTCTTTCATATACAATTCGTAAAGATGTGTTAAAATTACAGGTACATGGGTAGTTTAATACACCATTCCCAAAACACTTTTTCATTTGGCGATTAAAAAGAGTCGAACGCTACGCGCTATGAAATTCGCCCCTGAATTCGACGTGAAACCATACAAATCATTTATATCTCCCATCTTCACATTTTAGAGGGCATTGGTCTTCCACCGCCAAGGTTAAATGAGGGTAGAATTATGTACATGTTGGGTTAGCATCTTGCTTGTTTTGCCCGACTTATTAGCACAAACAGAAATTACTTACATAAAATACAGAATATTAAGACGATCCAAAAATAAACTGTACCTTCCTGAACAATTTTATAATTAAAAGGATGACCCAATTTTATAAAAGCAAAGGACAATATTCCAATTCTATCAGTCCACATGAATGTGGTTTTTAGTTTAACAGAAAATTAAATCTAAAACGTCTATTATTTTGCGAGGTCTTTTGTTTTGCGTAGTCAATTAGCATTTATTAAACAAAAATAATAAAAATAAATATATTTAAATCGAAAAGAAAGAAAGAAAGAAAGAAATCATCTATTTGACTTGGATAGCAAAAAACGTCGAAACTAATCTTCCTACGGTCATGGAAAAATAAGAAAAAGTACACGTTGTAACTCCCCTTTGGGTCGTTGTCACTTTGACACATTCCCCGCTTCCCTTCTTTTTTTATTACCATCAAATTATCGTATATTGAACAGATATATACCCGGTATCATGATAATGAGGGGTATTTGCAAAAAATACAAGTCGGGGCTTGGTAAGATTTCCCGAGCCTGAAAGTCGAATTAAATTTAACCTCGAAGATCATGATAGATATGTTTAATTCATCAAAGCACACAAATGATTCTTGGACAAATACCATGGTGAGGGGTATTTGCCATGAAAAAAAAATGTCACGGCTATTTACCAACCAGAATGAAGCCTACTTACATAAGGTGTAATTAAAAAAAGTATTGCAGTATTTTTTGCATGTCTAAGCAGTTACTGTAGATGTATTCCTAGTTAATGTACCAAGTTATCATATTTAATGATTTCATCAATGTTATTAAAAAGGAATGAATAGGCTTCACAAATGATATTTGTTCATAAATAAAGCACCAACAGTAATACCAATAAGTTCTGGTTTTCTTTTGCTAAACTAATAGCATGAGAAAGCGATCACTGTCAGTAAAGTAAATGGAAGTATCGCTAAAAATGCAATGGAAACGTAACTGTAAACAAATTCTAGGATGATGTTTATTTCGCTGAACATGATTACTCTTTATTTAGGGGCCGACTCCGACCTGCCGTTGGGTGTTGGGTTTTCCCACCGTTCATTGAAGATCTTATGGTGGCTTTGAGTTGTTATTACTCCCCTTTGGGTCGTTGTCTCTTTTACACATTCCCCGTTTCCCTTTTTTTTTAATTCCAGTCTGAAAGCGGCGTAGCACAAACTTATCATACCTGCGAAAGATGTTCGTTCATACAATTATAAATTGACTTCTCAAAATGTTGTAATTTTGCTATGCTTTGAAAACCCAAAACTTCAGAGCCACAATAATCTAACCATGCAGTTGCAATTTGTAAATCTATTGGCGGAACTTTGACCAATCAAAACCTTACAGATGTATGAAAGATAAATTTTAAATCGGTTTAAATAAATTTATTTCAATTTTATTATTTTTCCTAAAAATGCGTCCGACGTTGCAATAATTGAATAGAAATTCTGGTTAAAGAATCAATAGTATAGGCCTTTTCAAAAAACATTTGGTCCGCCCTTCAATTTCGGGTGTTGTTCGTCCTGAACACAGTTCATAAAACTCATAGTTAGAGTTTATTGTCTTTACTGTGACAATGCACTACTTTTGTTGGAATTAAAATGTTTTCAGGGTTTAAGTTGTGCATTGTTGGCCAACCGTACGAGTGATAGCTGGAAGCGAAGAGTGTATGTACCTCCATTTGATGGGAAAGTTCAAATCAACACTTTTCGAAAAGGGCATATTTACTCTGCTTTTCATTAAAGTTCTCATTAATTAGAAGTGCTTCCTTCAAACACTCTCCAAAATCGTAACATGAAAGGGAAATTCAATGGAAATGTATTCAATGATGGCTTTAATATTTAGACACAAAGAAAAAAATTAAGAGCAAACTTATCGAAACTTTACAAGTATAAGCTTTAAAAAAAAAAAAATCTTGCCACTTTTCAGCTTTTAAAGATATTACTCTGCACTTTAATAAAAAAAAATATCTCTCGGAGAACAGAGACTAGAGCAGAATAAGAAAATCGTAATAGATTCATTAGCATGGGTTATTTGATTGATAACCACCTGCAAATTGTACCTTATAGACCTGATAAGATTGTAAACTACACAAAATATGAAGCAACACTTTACAAACTACAGTGTAATGATAGTTTATGTCAAAATGCATAGCATAACGGAGTGACATAAATTTTTATTGCTAACTACAAAAGGTGATTTTCAACTTTCGAATTAATAGTCAACCCCTGTATATTTTTTCAAAATTTATACGAAATACTGAAATTAAACATTATTTATTTCAATGTTTCGTACATAAAAATATTTTAAGTCCAAACTATTTCAGAAATTATGTGAAAATCTTTTATCATCAAGGCCTAGGTTCACCGTCACAAATGCACTGCAATAGATACTACACGTGAGTAAACTGATTTAAAACATAAATAATTCAGGAGAACTTCACCTTTCTTCAAGAAACATGAATAAATTGCCATAATGGAAATTCATTACTATGTCGGAATCGCAGAATGGTTGTGCATGACAATTTCAAACGCATACACGAGTGTCATACTGCCATAGCACCATTTACGAGTTAACCCGAAACGTAACGATACAACGGGAAGTCTGCCCAAAGTAATAGATCAACTCAGGTTCGTTTATCTTACAAACACTATTATACTTAACTCGAATTTTGAATGCATTTATTCAATGGTAAGCTATTAGTTTTTCCTTTTAACACTATAAAAAATAAATATAGCGAAGAAAATACGAGCATATACATTCCAATTCCTGTTAAGCACAAAATTAATGATTTATGGCCTTGATATATTAATCTATTTAATCTGACCATTTAATCCTAATCTGCTTACTTTATAATTATAATCATGATCTATATACACTATTGATAATTAAATGCCAAAATGCAGTGTTTGATTAAACTGACAAGAAGCCTCATTGCAACCCAATAGACTGGAAATGTATCTAAACATTTAATATATAATAAAGACACAAATACCGTGCACAAATATTACAATGATTTGAGATTAAAACTGATTTTTCATAATAGACGTCGGTCTTCTGCAGAAAACAATTTTTATTTTAGATCTAGTGAAACTAAATATCGGGAACTATATCAAATTGTATCGAATGCATAACTATATCATAAAGACATATTGCAGCAAAGTTGACCATGAAAAATGATTTGTGAAATATTCAGTTAATCAAACAGTATGTTTAAAATGAGACCATACCCGCAATGAAAATCATCACTGAAAAAAGAAGACGATCGACCAAAGAATAACCACGCACAAATAAAAGTAAAATTTATAGTTATATGAATTGTAAAGGTTTGTTTCTGTTATGGACCCCTTCGTGCCAAATCGAGGAAGAAATTGATAAAGTAGCCCCAAACTCGCTTTTCTTGAACCCCATTTAAATCCATTCTATTTCAGTGACCCGTAGGACATAACTAGAGGCTCAGAGACTGAGCCTGTATCGCTCACCTTACAAAATGCTTCTATACCATGCATGACCAAAAACAATGTTTTTTTTCCACTGGAGTCTAATTAGAACCCATGTTTTTTGTCTGACCCTTTTGAAATGAGTAGTTCTATACATCATTCAAATACAGTTTAGTTAAATTGGCTTGAGAAGATGATGAAAAGGATGATTTTCTCATAATAAGGCTCCAATGTTAAACTTTATTCCGTGCTGGCAGCCATGTTTTTTTTATCAGATCAGAACAAAATGAGCAATATTTGTTAAAGTCCTTTAGTATATCATTTGTTAAATACATAAAGTTTGGTTGAATTTGTTTCAGCAGTTTCAGGGGAGAAGATGAAATGTGATTTTCCCATAGGGTTCAATGTTAAACTATGATCTGTGCTGGCGGCCATGTTTTTTATCGGATCGAAACAAAATGAGCAATTTTTTTAGGACTTTTGGTACATCATTCCTGTAAAGTTTGATTGCATTTGCTTCAGCGGTTTCAGAGCAGAAGATGAAAATGTGATTTTTCCCATAGGGTCCAATGTTAAAACTAAGTTCCACCCTGGCGGCCATGTTTTTTTGTCTGATCGGAACAAAATGAGCAACCTTTGTTTCAGACCTTTCGTAAATCATTCCTGTAAAGTTTGTTTGAATTTGCTTCAGCCGTTTCAGAGCAGAAGATAATAATGTGATTTTCCCCATAGGGTCTAATGTTAAACCTAAGTTCCCCACTTGCAGCCATGTTTTTTACCGTATCGGAAAGAAATGAGCAACCTTTGTTAAGACCTTAAGTACATTATTCCTGTAAAGGTTGGTCGAATTTGCTTCAGCTGTTTCAGAGCAGAAGATGAAAATGTGATTTTCCATAGGGTCCAATGTTAAACCAAGTTCCGTGCTGGCGGCCATAATTTTGTCGGATCGGAAGAAAATGAGCAATCTCTGTCAAAGACCTTTAGTACATCATTCTTGTAAAGTTTGGTTGAATTTGCTTCAGCCGTTTCAGAGCAGAAGATGAAAATGTGATTTTTACCATAGGGTCCAATGTTAAAACTAAGTTCCACCCTGGCGGTCATGTTTTTCGTCTGATCGGAACAAAATGAGCAACCTTTATTTCAGACCTTTCGTACATCATTCCTGTAAAGTTTGTTTGAATTTGCTTCAGTCGTTTTAGAACAGAAGATGAAAATGTGATTTTTCCAATAGGGTCCAATGTTAAACCTAAGTTCCCCGCTGGCGACCATGTTTTTTACCGTATCAGAAAGAAATGAGCAACCTTTGTTAAGGACCTTAAGTACATCGTTCCTGTACAGTTTGGTTGAATTTGCTTCAACTGTTTCAGAGCAGAAGATGAAAATGTGATTTTCCCATAGGGTCCAATGTTAAACCATGTTCCGTACTTGCGGCCATGTTTTTTGTCCGATCGGCTGGAAATGAGCAATCTCTGTAAATGACCTTTAGTATATCATTCCTGTAAAGTTTGGTTGAATTTGCTTTAGCCGTTCAGAGCAGAAGATGAAAATGGGATTTTTCCCATAGGGTCCAATGTTAAACCTAAGTTCCCCGCTGGCGGCCATGTTTTTTTCGTATCGGAAAGAAATGAGCAATCTTTGTAAAGGACCTGACATACATCATTCATGTAAAGTTTGGTTGAATTTGCTTCAGCCGTTTCAGAGCAGAAGATGAAAATGTGATTTTCCCATAGGGTCCAATGTTAATGTTCCGTGCTGGCGGGCATGTTTTTGTCGGATCGAAACAAAATTTGCAATCTTTGTTGAGGACCTTTAGTACATCATTCCTGTACAGTTTGGTTGAATTTGCTTCAGTGGTTTCAGAGCACAAGATGAAAATGTGATTTTTCCCATAGGGTCCAATGTTAAACCTAAGGCCGTGTTTTTTATTGGATCGGAACGAAATGAGCAATCTTTGTAAAGGACCTTCCATACACCATTCCTGTAAAATTTGATTGAATTTGCATCAGTGGTTTCAGGGGAGAAGATGAAAATGTGGAAAGTTAACGGACGACGGACGACATGCGACAAGTGATGGCAATAGCTCACACTGACCCTTTGGGTTAGGTGAGCTAAAAAGTCGAGGTGTCAAACTTCAGTTTACCTTTATTTTTGTCAAAATGAGTGTTTAATCAAGGAAACGAAAATAACATGTAGCTAATGACAAGCGTAATTATTAGCACGGTACATACATAAAATGTACTGCATATACCAGTTCATATAAACTTAAAATCATATCTACGAAATATGCCGCTTTTAGGGAAATGTATACAGTATCATACCAAAGAATTACAATTTATTAAGTTGTATCAATATTTACTATACTAACAAATAAACTCTTTAGTGAAATGATTTATCTCGAAGTCCTTCCAAGAATTCAGATGATGCTCAAACCATCCAATTTGCCGTCTAATAAACAGGGTTTGGAATATACCGATTTGACACGAAATAAATTATATGTTCGAGTAAAAATGATGGAATCAGACGACTCGGCTTTTATCGACAATGAAGACCGTATCACCAATAAACCTTTACAGACAATGTAGTCTAAAGTGGACGTGTACATGAATAAAAGGAAGTAATGTCTTCTTATTCACCACGGTATCCGTGAATTTCAAAACAACTATTCAGTGGAACCGACAAAACCACAGTCAATTATTTTTTGAAGACCATGCTCCCATTTATTCCCTCACAACAAATAACTAAATACCGAAATTGCTGTGAATTCACTTTCTGCATATGCGCATTTCGACAACTTATGTCTCTTCAGTGCAGATAAAATCTAAATGTTTGGAAGACCATAAACTCAAAAGATTATTAAAAACTGATAGAGAACAAATAACCAATATGATCTAAATGTAAAGCCAAAATCAGCTAAGGACAGAGCTTTGCATGAGGGAGATACTCCTTAGTTTTCAACAAAATTTTAAAAAATAAATGAGGTTTCGTCAACAGATACCAATATACCGACCGTAGCAAATCATTCTGTCTGGAGTTTTACTTTTGGAAGACATGATTTGTATGGACAAAAATCTCATTGAGTAGATTTATATATAACCTGATTCGATTTGATGTCAGAAAAAAAAAGCTATTCCGAATTACAGATTAAAGATGCTGCCTTTGAAAGCGTGTAAAGTTAAAGTGGATCTAAGTGTGGTAGTTGATTTTGTCAAACAATATTATATGTGTCAAACGTTAACTATAAAATAATATGGTGGAGATAGATTCAGCAAATATAACATTAACAAGGAAAATGCATCCTAAAAGACAGTCGAGCGTTGTTGCAGGTATATAGTCTCATGGAAATGAGGAAACGGCGCTTAAGACGACAATGCAGTAAATTTCAGACGTTACTCTGCAAAGGACGTGTTTTTTTTTGTTTAAAAAAGCGGAAACGTACACGTCCTACCATTGCAACAGAATTCCGGTGATATCTGAAATTACACGACTGCATATTAACTCACTTCGTTAAAAAATTCTAGAATATTAGCAAAGACACATTTTTCACCATATCTAAAAAGGACTTTGGCAATTGTGACATAGACATGAAGAGCTGAGATGTAATAAAGACGTAATTCCCACCTTGGTCAGTCGAAGTTAAATAAACACAACAGGAAAAAATTGCCGTCGTATCATTGTAATTTAAACCGGCGACTAATTCACGTCTAAGGATCCCTCAACCTTAAGGCCACCAAGATCTGATTATTGTTTCTCTTTTCTACGTTACTGTATATAGTTCTTCCAAAGATTGTTTAGTTGTCGTGTGTTACGTACTTCTTCAACTAATACTGAAACATTCACGACAACCATCATACAGATATCTGTATAATCATTTTAACCGTCAACTTTAGATATTCTGTATTCTCCTCCGTTCAAAGCATGCATTTGTTTTATTTACACATATTGCAATTTATGGATTTCAAAAAGTTTGATTCGATTTGTACTGAAGAGACATTAGTTGTCGAACCGGTCGAAATAGCCATATGCAGAAACTAAATTCACAGCATATGGAGTTTACATCTCACAACTCATTCGCTACTCAAGGGCTTGTGGTCGTTACAGTGACTTCCTTGATAGAGCTCAGTTGCTTACAAATAGACTTCTTAAGCATGGGTACGTTACCAAAAACTTAAAGTCATCACTACAGAAGTTTTACGGTCGACATCTCGATCTTGTGGATCGCTATGGGATATCTGTTTCCCAGATGACAACAGAACTTTCCCTCTGCAACTAAAGTTTGTTTTTCCTCTATCGGATTTGACTTTACTATCGGAGTTAACATGTTCAACACGGCGAGTGTCTTATAAGAAGCAGGAGATGCTTACTCTACCTGATCTCACCCATGGTTTTTATTGGGTCCGTGTTGTTCATCTGTATGTGTGTCTTCATTTTTCGTTGTTGTCCCGTACTTAAGTGATGTCCTTGTTTCTTAGTGTGTCCGATGTTGCCATTGTCCATGGATTGTTCATTCTTTTGATTGACGGTTCGGTTCTCACTTACTTTCTATCTTTAGTATCTTGGTATTTATCACCACTGGACCGATGCCTCAGTTAGAGAACTTTTAGTTCACTAGGGTATTCAATAACGAAGTAGAAACTACTTCAGTGATGGCCCGAAAACTGATTATATTGGGAAATTTTTAATAACTTAATTTAAGAAAATTTTGTTTAAAACTAAGGAGATTTTTGCTTTTCTATTTAGATCCAATTAGTAATTTGTTCCCCTATATACTTTTAAACACATTTCCGTGGAATGATTTCTAAGTGTTTTGAATCGATCTGCACTTAAGGGGGATCGCTACTCCATTTGAAAATAAATAGGATTTCAAATAAACATGATTTTATGTTAGAAAATTAAAAAAGAAACAATTTAAGTGAAAAAAATTGATAGGTTGATGATCTAGTTTTTGAGATTTAGGTGATTGAAAATTTGGCGGGAAACCGAGCTCCTCTGATTCTTCATAGGATTAACATTAGCACTGTTTGACCATGAAGGAATGTGACAGAATAAATATAATTTAATGAATTTTTTACAAAATGCTCAAAAAGATGTATAAAATGAAAATATGGAAAAAAATAAGGGGTCAATGGGCAAAAAATTATAATGCTTTTAAATGGATAAAACCCGAGGATTCCGAAAATCTGACAGAAATCCAAAAACATGAGGAGCGAACCTCCTTAAGAGACATAAGTTGTCGGAATGGCCATATGTAGAAACTACATGTACGGTAACTTAAGTATTTTGGTTTTTTATCACCAGTTAGTCGATGCCTCTGCTGGTGGACTGTTTGTCCCCGAGGATACTCAACAACCCAGTATAATCAGTGCATTTCAGAATTAGTCCAAAAAACGATTATTTTCGGAAATTTGCAATATCTTGATCAAAGAAAATTAGTTGAAAACTTATTATCGGTAATTTATCGAGTTTCCTTTGATCTCATGAAGCAAATATGTTTCAGTATTTGCTACTGCCCGAATACGAAAAAGTATCTTAGGCCACGCCTGCTTTGTCAATCAGAATCAATGAAATATACATCTATAGAGACTCTTACCGGATCGTGCAAATTCTTTAACTAATCAATACTAGTCAATTTCACGATTTTTTGAAAATTAACATTCATTTTCAAAATTTGTTCTTTTAAATGATTTAGTTAATTGCCGATAAAAAGAATAATATAAGTTTTGTTTTTGATACAAGAAATATTGGCTCCAATAATGGACTCGCCCACAAGGGGCTCGTCCATTATTCTTCGCCAATATTTCTTGTATCAAAAACGAAACTTCCATTATTCTATATGTATCTTTCACGTGCATAGCTCTGTCCTTACCTGAATTTGGCTTTTCTATTTAGATCAAAAGGCTTATTTGTTCTTCATTAGCTTTTGCCCATATTTCGGTTTATGGATTTCCTAATGTTTTCTATGATATAAATTGATGAGACATAAATTGTCGAAATGACCAAATGCAGAAACCAAATTCACAGTAACGTCGGTTTTTTCTTATTTATTACCATTGGACCGATGCTCCTGCCGGTGGGCTGTAAGACCACGAGGGTATTCACTAACCCAGTAGTCAGTACTTCAGTGATGTTTCAAAATTTGATTAAATTTAGTTATTCACAATATCTTAATTCGAGAAAATTATGTTAAAAATTAAGTGCATAGTTATGTCCTTAGCTGGTTTTGGCCTTTCTATTAAGATTGAAACGGTAATTTGTTCTCACTTTAGGTTTACGGATTTCCAAATATCTTGCACAAAAGAGACACCAGTTTTCGAAATGGCCATATACAGAAAATAAATCCATAATTATTTCGGTATTTTATAACTCTAGCCATTGGACTGACAATATATTTTAATGTTGTTGACATGAATGTCAAAATAACAGTAAACACCTTCAACGGCCGAAAATTACAATCACATGCAACAAGCCACACGAAATAAAAAAAAAAAAAAAAAAAAAAAAAAAAGAACTCGGGATAGCCGGACTTGGTACCGGCACTAGCAAAAGCCAGTGTTGTTAAACCGGTTTATGGGGTACCCAATAAGCAATGAAGGGATATGGAGTAAATGCACATGAGACAAAGTCTTTACAAATAAATGGTAAAAAGCAATGGAACAATGCTTTTATTGTTGTTCATTATCTTGAAGTCACGATGAGGCCTTCAACAATGCGCGTTGTCCATACCTCATAGTAAGTTCAAGACGGTCCCTAGCAGCGGTTTGGGAGGAATTCATTGCTAGATGTTAAACAACGCTACATCCATGTTTATTCTGGCCATGGATGCGGGACTGTCAACAAACATTAAGGAAACTGGCAATGTGTTCTTACAATCACTGTCATCCGTTGCCCGACAAAAGCACCAATGTCCATAGCTGGTGGACAATCACAACATATAGACAAACACAGGGCACTCATCAAGTCGAATGTGAGAAAACTTATCAAATGGTGAGATGTGGGCAATATAAACAGGTGGTCAGACCACATTTTGAAATTACAAAAAAAAAGATAGAATGCCAAAATTTGAAAGTTTGATAGTGCATTCATATCAGAAATTCTCTCAAGCACAAATTCATTATACCTGAAATGTAGATAGAGCATACATCTCTCGCACCAAACCTCCCCATTCACTATCCCGTTTCCTTATAGTATAATAAACATACAAATAGAACCCAATACAGGTAGACTACTAATTCTACGACCATAATTATCTTGAAAAAGAAAAGAAAATGACAAAACGTAATTTAGAAAGATGAGTCAAAGAGTGCTCTCGGCTAAACTGCCGGCTAATCTGCTGTTATATGCCTTTGGCCCTTAATTGGGCGTAAATTGTGCATTTTCTATATTAAAGTATTAAAGTTTAAGTATAAAGGTATAATATTAAAGTATTAAAGGTAAAACATTGTCGCACAACGGAAGAAAAATCAAACTCGAAACTTCCCGAATAATTTGGTAAAGAGTCGTCATGTATTTCAGTAGACGTCGGCAGTATGAGTGAGAGGCCAGTATATGTGTAAAGTCTTCAGGTCACTTGAATCCTACGCCAATTTAACGGATTGACATAGAATATCCCGTCGATATCCACCATTACGTAAAGAGTGTAAGTTACGTCCCAATTTATCAGTTTATGACATTTTTAACAATATTTTCTTAAAATCGAGGATTAGAAATGCCCTCAGTAATAAGATGTTTGCAAGTCACGCCATATTTAGATATCAAATGTTCATATCTTCTGATTTATGAAAGTAAAGGTTGGGTGTGAGAGTGAGGTTTCGCTAATTAAAATCGTCAAGGGTAGAACAAATGCGTGCGAATCGCACTAGTTGAGATATGTAGTTAATGCCTAATTTCACCTTTTGCCGCTAACATATACACTACGTAGGAAGGAACCAGAGGAGCATTGTCATCAAGAAAAGAGTCAATGATGATGTTTATATTAAGAAAAAGGGTAGTATTCAGAAGAAGCTATATTTTCATCATGAAAAAATGTGAGAACAAACCTTTGACTATGCATTGTTACATCTAAAAATGTGCTTTTTAAATCCGCATTAAGTGTACGCTTGATGAATACGGTTTTCTATCATTTTAATAAAATGCCATAAGTGTTACTGCAAACATCATATTTCGAAAAAGTGGGTACGAGTTCTTTACCTTGGCAAAACATGCATGACGTCTGAAGTACAGCAATTGTAACGTGTTCACTTAGTCCACACGATGGCAGACGACAATGTACATCAAAGTTCTACACTGATTCAATATTTTGCAACATTTCTTGCATCTGCTTTTTGATAACGAAAGTAGACATGTGCGCGTCAAATACAAGCTGACCGAGAATGGAATATTAAGACTATTATGACAGCGATTGTAAGAACACTTTGCCAGATCATTTTTGTTTGTTGACAATCCCGCATCCATGAACAAGAAATACATTGATGTAGCATTGCTCGACATCTATCAATGGATTCAAGGCGGTACAAGGGGCCGTCTTGAACTTGCTTAGAGGTGAGAGCAAAGCTAATTATTGAAGGCCTCACGATGACTTCTAGAAGAAGAACAACAATACAAGCGTTGTTCAATAACTTCACCATGTATTTGTAGAGAATTTGTTTCATGTGCATTTACTCCATATTCTTCCATTGTTTATATTGAACCCTATAATAGGAGCACTTTACGGTTTCTTTTTCGCTGAGGTCTTTTGGCAATCTGTACCAAACCTGATTATTATAGTCCTTATATCATAGTCAACGGAAATATGTCCTTAGCAAGCTGTCAGTAACTGCTAGCATTTGTCCGGACAGTACCTGTGTGTATTGTCTTCATGTTTTATTTACTTCATTGTAAGGGTACTCGTCTTGATAAGTTGGACTTTTTTCTAGTTTGATTTTTACTATGAGTCTTTTGCGTATTTAATTTTTAGCCATTCACCACACATAGGGGAGGATTTGGATCCATGAAAACGAGTTTAACCCCACCTGTCCCAAGTCAGGAATATGTTGGTCATTGGCTTGTCCTTGTCTTCTTATAAAATTTTAGTTTCTTGACATTTGGGTTATTGAGCGTGGTTTGTTTCCATTGATTTATTCACTTTTTTACCTTTTTGGGGCCATTTAGGGCTTGCTATATGGTGTGAGGTTCCTCACTGTGTTGAAGACCGTACGGTGACCCCTAGTTGCTTTGTTTTGGGTCATTTTAACCTGGATATGGGATGTTGTCTCCTTGACATTTACCCCATTTCCTTGCTCTTTCATATCTATTCTATGATATATAAATTGTTTTTAGTTTTATGCTCATTTATGTCAGAATAATTATTTGTGTTGTCATTGCCCCCCGGGGGCGCATAATTGGTCAATAAACTTGTATTCTTGTATTCTTGTATTCTTACGTGATTCCAAATACTAGTAGTGTCATTTATATCCAAATCTAATGCCAGAGTGCTGGCAGCAATGACCCGAGTTTCACACTTGACCTTTAGGAAAAACTCCTCAAAACATTTTCCTCCTAAGTACCTGCTTAACCAATAAAATACCGAAGTTACTGTAAATTTAGTCTCTGCATATGACCATTTCCACAACTTATGTCTATTCAGTGCATATCATATGAGAAACCATAAAACCAGAAAAACTGATAGAGAACAAATTACCGATAGGATCTAAATAGAAAAGCCAAAATCAGCTCAGGGCAGAGCTATGCAAGAGGGAGATGCTCCTTAGTTTGAACAAAAAAATAAATCCAGATATTACAAGCTTATTTCCTAATAATATCGGTTTTCGGGTACTGAAGTACTAGCTGCTGGGTTGGTGAATACCCTCGTTGACTTACAGTCCTCCAAAATAAGCATCGGCTCAGTGGTAATAAATAAAAAACAAGAGGAAAGCTGTCAATGTGACAGCAAACCGGGTTTTCTTTTACATGGACAGTATATCTTGCACATGGGTCGACCCTGAAAATATGAAATTTACTTATAATTTTCATTAATTTTCAATGTTAAACTTCTCACTAAAGTAGCCTATTTATGAAAGTTCCGCAACTTGAATTTTAATCAAAAAGAAAAATAAAAGTAGTGTGCACACTTCTGATACAGGAATAATTGATCTGCATTATAAAAACGTCCTGTCTACTAACTGTAGGAGATTTGTTCTGGACAAATGAGACACCCTATTGGTAAATATTTGACCGAAAAATGACCAAGTACAACAATTGGTGATTTGGCATTAATCATCAAAAATAAAAATGAAAGTACAATGCACACTTTTGATATATATATAACTGATATGCAACGTCCTGTCTGGAAAACTGTAGAAGATTTGCTCTGGACAAATGGGGTATCCTGTTGGCAGACATTTGACGTAAATTGACTAAGTTCAACAACTATTTCTTGGAGCATAAAATATCAAAAATCAAAATCAAAGTACCATGCACACCTTTGATACATGTACAATTGAACAGCAAAATAAAAACTTCTTGTCTCACATACTGTAGGAGATTTGCTCCGGACAAAGGGGGTACCCTATTGTTAAAAACTTGACGTAAGAATGACTAAGTTCAACAACTGATACTTTTGACATAAATTATCAAAAATCAAAATCAAAGTACCATGCACACCTTTGATATATGTACAATTGATCTGCAAAATAAAAACTTCCTATCTGATTTGCTCCGGACAAAAGGGGTACCCTATTGTTAAAAATTTGACGTAAAAATGACTAAGTTCAACAAACTGATATTTTTGACATGAATTATCCAAAATCAACATAAAAGTATCATGCACACCTTTGATATATGTACAACTGATCTGCAAAATAAGAACTTTCTATCTCAAATACTGTAGGAGATTTGCTCCAGACAAATAATGTACCCATTTGGCAGCCACCCTCCCGCCGCCCACCGCTCGCCCGCCCACCGCCCGCCATTTTCACCATTTTAATAGCCGGATTTTTCCGATGGAAAACCCGGTTAAAAATAGTAATGGTGCATTACATGATACCCCGCCTTTTCACAAAATTTCTAAGTTAAAAGGGGCATAACTCCAGAACTATGTGTACCGCTGAAAATTATACTTGGCCTGTGTTTTGTGGTAAACAATTTACATACCAAGTTTGAAGACAGTATGTTATTCCGTTCACATGTAATGAATAAAAAACCTTAAAATGTGCAAAATTTCAAAGTTTCATGGGACATAACTCCAGAACCTCATGGACCTCTGATTCCAAAATCGAATTGGACCTGAGTTTTGTGGTAAACAACTTGCATACTAAGTTTGAAGACCTTGTATTATTTCGTTTAGAAGTTATCAGTCGGAAACCTTCGGTGGGACGGACAGAAAGACGGACGGACGGACGAATGGACGGACGGACGGACACACGACCGAGGATACCACATAATACCTCGCTACTTTGTGTGGCGGGGTATAAATATTGAACAAAACTTGGTCACAATTGTCCCAATTAGTAGTTGTCAAAATGAAATGAGCAATCATAGTAAAGAACCGTCCACATAACATTCCAATAGAGCTTAGTTAAATTTGCTTCAATAGTTTCAGATAATGAAAAGGATGCTTTTCATCTTGGGTCTTATGTAAAACTATGTTCCGTGCTGGCATGGCCAGCATGCTTTTTTATTGTATCGGAATAAATTGAGCAATCTTTGTAAGGAAAGAACTTGGTTGAATTTGCTTCAGTGGTTCTAGTAGAAAACATGACAAATGTAAATTTTCCATGCCCTGTGCTTGCGGTCATGTTTTTCATCAAATAAAAACGAAATGAACAATCTTTATAAAGGACCTTCCATACATTATTTCTGTAAAGTTTGGTTGAATTTGCTTCATTGATTCCAGAGAAGAAGATGAAAATGCGATTTTCTATAGGGTCCTTTGCTTAAAACTTAGTCAAGCGCTGGTGGCCATGTTTTTTTTTTCAAATCATCGAATCGAAACAAAATAAAGGATCCTTGTAAAGCACCTCATATACATCATTCCTGTAATGTTTGGTTGAATTTGCTTCAGAGGTTCCATAGGAGAAGATTAAAATGTGATTTTTCCAAAGGATCCTATTTAGAAATTATGTGTTCCGCTGGCAGCCATGTTTTTCTTTATCGTTTCAGTACAAAATGAGCAATCTTTGTGAAAGATCTTCCATACATCATTTCTGTAAAGTGTGGGTGAATTTGCTTCATTGGTTCAAGAGGAGAAGATGAAAATTTGATTTTTCCATAGAGTCCTATGTGAAAACTTTGTTGCACGCTGGCGGGAATTTTTTTATCGGATCAGAACGAAATAAGCAATCTTGTTCTAGGACAACCCATACATCATTCCTGTAAAGCTTGGTTTAATTTGCTTCAGTGGTTTCAGAGGAGATGAAAATGTGACTTTTTTCATAGGGTCCAATGTTAAACCTAAGTTCCGCGCCGGCGGCCATGTTTTTTTTGTCTGACTGGAACGAAATAAGCAGTCTTTGTAAAGGACTTTCGATACATTATTCCCTTAAAGTTTGGTTGAATTTGCTTCAGTACGTAGTTTCAAAGGAGAAGGTGAAAATGTGAAAAGTTTAACGGACGGACGGACGACGGGCGCCAAGTGATGGCAAAGCTCACACTGACCGTTTGGGTCAGATGAGCTAACGAAATATCTAGATATTCATCTCGAGCTCTCAGAAAATACGACGTAAACAGGAGGGAAAACTGGTACAAGACTGTCGGATCATTATTGGGATTATCCTCCGTCCTGGCACTTTTAATATAAAACTAGAATCGCATCGGTTTACCCGAAAGGATCGTATTATTCGAGATAAATACGGTAACTGGCTTGATAATTATGACAACCTGCATTTACAACTGTACAGATAATTATAGTTATCCTATACTTACTAGTTAAAATATAATTAAAATTTTACCCCTAGATAAAACTAGATGATTTAAACAAAAATTAACGAAGCGGGCTGATATAACATCGTTATCAACTGCTTCCAGAAATTAATGCATGCCTTTCCGTCACTACCTGGACTTTATAACACACAAGTTCGTGTATTTCCGTAAAAACGATAGACATTACACAATAACAAAATACTAATACCCCATTTTATAAGTATGAATATATTTTTCATCAGCACTCGGTCGTAAAATCATCTCTCGAGCCTGACGGCTCTCGGGCTGATATTATGACCTTGGGCTTATAAAGGGTGTGATATGAAAAATGCCATGTGATTATCTATGATTATGGCTTATGTCATATATTTTTGCAGACTATTTGACAACACATGCATATTTTTTTAATGTTATCTCACTAATAAACGCACCAACTGTTTTTTTCTTTCCCCAATATTTCTTAACCAGTAGAATAGAATTGTATATAGTTTAATGTAAGTAAGAAGAACCCCTATGCAATTTTATTCATGCAAAATTCTCGAAAAAACATTGAATGATGACGTCACAAGACACCATTAAAATTTGATTTCTGTTTATCAAAAAGTGATTTTTTATTGAAAATGTTGAGATGATTGTTCAAAATGAAAAGCTTATTTTGATGTGACAAACAAAACGTGCATGAAAAATGAAAATGCTTTAAATCCGTTTTTCATTTTTTTACCAAAAAATCCATTTTTGTACAAAAAAAAAATTGACAGCGTATAAATTCGTAAAACTTCTCATGGTAAATCTATAGACATTTGCACACATTTCTTGGTTGTTTTTTTTTTTGCACTGATGTTTGGAAAATGTTGAACCATGGATGTATAAATCCGGACTGTGCCTGAAAAAGCGGCTTTTAACGACGTTCACAAAAAAAAAAAATCCGTAAAAACGAAATTGTTTCAGTATTTTTTAATTTCTTTTTTCTTGTTTTTAGATCTTGAGGAGACTTACAGCTAATTTCTTACAGACTTTTCTTAACCCCCTGGTCTTAGACTTAAGCACGCAAATCAATCTCAAAACCAACACGTTCATGCAATTTTCGCATATTCAGATTTCAGAATTTGAAACCAGCTGAGCTGATTCATGAAATCTTTACGGCGATTGACGAAATCTGCCAGGATTTTTTTCTACAGTATAGCTTTTATACAACCCATCTTTTAATGTAACAATGAATTTTTCCTCAACTGTTTATAATTTTGATATTATGATATTTGTAATCTTGGTATCGTTTCTTTTGTGGTTAGTATATTATAACTAAACAGATTTTCGTATGTTTTAAAAATTTGCAATGTTGATAATGATCTTGATGATTTTTTGTGAAAAGATATTGCATTATAGAGCATCTTCGACATTTTTCTTTAATGTGTACAAAAACAAACGTCAAAGTGAATGGACTTGCTTAAAGTTTGTTTTGTCAGTCTACAGTTGTAAAAATCCATGTCTTACATTAATGAGAACAAAAGGCTCAATTTTCACTGTTTTTTTTTTTATTATTTTGGCATTTGGGTGAAAAGGTGATTTTTTTTTAGAAAATGAAATTGAAAACTAGAAAAATGTCTATTTTTTCTGCGTTTCGTTCCCTTTCTTATAAAAGTCGCGTGTAATATTT
The DNA here is from genome assembly GCA_002080025.1 of Modiolus philippinarum. Lineage (NCBI taxonomy): Eukaryota > Metazoa > Mollusca > Bivalvia > Mytilida > Modiolidae > Modiolus > Modiolus philippinarum. The sequence continues at coordinate 33,383 of MJUU01061247.1, forward strand.
CAACATGATCCAACAAGCATTCAGAGATTTATTTGCTTTTGAATTTTAAGTTACAAAGATTTACACATTAGTGGTGCGTTTCTTTTGATCTTCAGTATGATTTAGTACTTGTAATGACCCGTATCTTATAAATCTTCCTTCTTTTAAAAGTTTGGGAGGAGCTGATGAAATAAGCAATCATAGAAAGCTGCCCCGAAAGCAATATTGCACTAAGTAAAATAAGCAAATTTACGCTTAGGACAGAAGTCGTCTTTGTTCGAACATGCTAATTTTGTATTACAATATGAAAGGCGATACACCTTCAGTTTTTTTATTTCAACATAATCATTTCTGGTTAAAAAACCTGGTTACCTCTATAAAACATGAAACATAATGAAAAAAAGTGTAATGGAATATGGGACGCTTTCCTTTTTTGCACTAAAAAAACATAAATAATGTGTTTCATTTCATTTTTATTGTTCAGTCACCATTCAACCAATAAAAAATAAGCGGCAAGCCGAAACGAAATTTACTTGCTTTGTTAATCAACAAGAAAAGCTTCATATTTTTTATCGTACGTATCAGTAATTTATTTCAAACCGTTTCTGACAACTTGAATTGGGAGGTAAGTTTAAATTTTGTCCATAGCTTTAAAATATGATTTGGTTATTATTAAAGGGTTATTGCATGCACATTTGGGAATAGCGTCCCTAGTAGAATTTCATATTGCACTCTCGTGCAGTATATATTCTACAAGGGATAATATTCACAAATTTTCATGCTATAACCCCTGTTATTGCATAGCAAAGCTGAAATTACTTTAAATAAAGGGATTTTTATTGTCGATGATGACATGAAATCAAAGTCAAAGGTGCACTAGTGCAATAAGGAAATTAATTGCGCGCTTACATTTGGTTTTATATAAAGAATTATGTTGATAAAAATATTTCTGCACAATATTTACTATACATTAAAGCACTGAATGCACCTTCAAAGTGGATCCCAACTAGATAAGTGGAAAAGGCTTTTTAAGTAAACATGAGACTGGTTGCTATGTAGCAAAAAGTGCACGTGAATAGGGAAAAATATCGAGTGTTACGCAGGAACTGAAGAAAATTCAGCTCAAGAATCGGGACATGTCTTTGAGAAATATTTTCCCCGGAGAAAAATTGACGCGATTTAAAAAAATCCCTATGCGACTCCATTGAGGAAACAAGGAACAATATTGAAATAGGGTTCACATCGGTCAGTAAGTCAATCTGAGTTATACAGTTCTATGTGTGAGCGTGACTCTATTTTTATATTTTCTGCAATTATATTTTATGTTATTTATGCCTGTTTTGCGCTTTCTTGATCCAAAACATATGTAATTTGCAAATAAATTTATTACATTCTATATATTACTTAGAACCATTTTTAGGAGATCAGCTTAAAACTGGACTTATGCAATATTTTGAAACCCTAACTTATTTATTTCTTAATGAAAACATTTTCAAAATAAGTTTGCTGTTGAATAATAATGCAATCCATGGAGGACAAGAAAAAAATCTGATTCTGCTTCATATCTGCAAAGGGTTTGTATGAAGGAATTGTTGGCGTTTTGCCACCACAAATCCATATCCTCCATATAAGATGAAATTTATAAGACGCAAGATTTCCCCGGGACAAATGGTATAATATGTAATATTAGAGAATAAGTTCTACTAAAGAAGGCAAATAAAAACCAATAGATACCATATTTTCTCTAATGATACGTGAAGTTTAAACTGGTTCTGGCCGGTTTGATAAATTTTCATATTCAGCATATCCGTGATATTTCACGCCAACTGTATTCGAAATACAATTTTCGGTGTGTATCATTTATCATTAGAGAAAAAGGGTTCACCACTTTATCCCAATAATTACCTTTTTTGTACACTCTCGATACTTAAATTTGAAAATTTTAAAAAGCTCGGCAAGCCTCGCAATTAGATTTTAAACTTTAACTATCTCTAGTGGATGAAATATGGTAATGAACAGGATCTTGTGGTGTAATCTATATATAAACTACCACTGTGAAAATGGATTCATATCTGCAAAGGGTTTGTATGAAGGAATTGTTGGCGTTTTGCCACCACAAAGCCATATCCTCCATATAAGATGACATTTATAAGACGCAAGATTTCACCCGGATCAAATGGCATAACATGTTACCATTAGAGAATAAGTTCTACTAAAGAAGGCAAATAAAAACCAATAGATACCATATTTTCTCTAATGATACGTGAAGTTTAAACTGGTTCTGGCCGGTTTGATAAATTTTCATATTCAACATATCCGTGATATTTCACGCCAACTGTATTCGAAATACAATTTTCTTTCGGTGTTTATCATTATCATTAGAGAAAAAGGGTACACCACTTTATCCCAATTATTATACTTTTTTGTACACTCTCGATACTTAAATTTGAAAATTTAAAAAAGTTCGACAAGCCTCGCAATTAGATTTTAAACTTTAACTATCTGTAGTGGATGAAATATGGTAATGAACAGGATCTTGTGGTGTAATCTTTATAAACTACCTTCCGTGATATTCCCTTTTTAATGATGTAAATAACACAAAATTGTGGTTACGGTGAATTCAGGTTCTGCATATGCACATTACGACAATTTATGTCTCATCAGTGCAGATAAAAATCAAAACCTTTGGAAATCCATGAACCGAATTATGTGTAAAAGCTGACAGAGAACAAATTACCAATATGATCTTAATAGGAAAGCAAAGATCAGTTAAGGACAGAGCTATGCAAGAGGGAGATACTCCTTAGGTTTTGACAAAATTTTCTGAAATTTAGATATTGCATATTTCAAATAAAATCGGTTTTCGGGCCAGCACCAAAGCACTGGCTACTGGGTTGGTGAATACCCTCGGGGACTAACAGTCAACCAGCAGTGGCATCTGCCCAGTGGTAACAAATAACACAAAACTGTGGTTACTGTGAATTTAGGTTCTGCATTTGCGCATTTCGACAACTTATGTCTCATCAGTGCAGATAAAAATCAAAATCTTTGGAAATCCATGAACCGAAATATGTGTAAAGTGACTTACAGACTTCAATTACCAATATACATAAAAATATTACCTTTGAAGAAAATTTTACAGAAAAAATGTTGAATTTAAATACATTTTTTGTAGATTTTACAATGAAGATTGTTAGCTCGCATAACGAATGGGACCAGTTAGAGGATGTTATTGTAGGAATTTCGGACAACGCTTGCTTCGCCTACGACGAACCTTCTAACAAAGTTCTACAGTCACGTGATGGTGCAGCAACGTACATGTAGGTATTCAAAATGGCCACCTTCAGCTGTAAATACTGAAATATATAATTTTTATGCAGGAAGCCTAGAGTGTGCAATAATTTTGTTTTTGATTTTAAAGTGGAAGTGAAACTTGAATTTAACCCTTATTTACTTTTTAGTTAAGTACCTTTTTTATTTGCAATGAAAGTTGCACTCAAATTTTGTGTGAAGGCTTAATATATGTAAAAAAAGTTTCGCTTTCTTTTAAACAACAGTTAATGTGCGTCTCCAATTTAACAAAGACAAATGGGGGGATTTTGGAGAAATTCATTTAAGTCTTATAACACACAAGAGTTCCTACCTCGAAAGTACCATATTAAAAAAAATTAAAATCAAAGTTATTTGCTGAATTTATCAAAGACTGAATAATTTTAAAGGGTGGTTCAGGGTTATTTTCGTGCAACGTATTTGCCGTTTTGTCGTCCATGTTCGTGGGTCGTTATTTGCCGTGTTTCGTGAAAACTGAAAAAATGCACCGTGCAAGCCAATTTCTAATTTTTCGTTCTTCGCATTATGACATTTTATTTATTGTACATGTACGTCCTTGCACGGCGCCCCTGTGCGACCCTCATTTAACAGAACGCAGTGAAGTTAATATCATCACACCATCATTTTGCAATGTTTTACTATTGGAATATTACATCTTGGGTACAAAATTACTTCATCAATACTTTTCACATTACATAATATGTAAATAAGATAAAAAAAATGTCGCTTTCAAAAAGAAAATGTACAATCAACAAAATATTCAAAATATATATTCATAAAGCCATCCATGAAGCGATACAATCTTATTCATGCCATCTCCCATAGATATTCAAAACTTAACCATAAAAGTACCCGACTTTAAAAGAAATAGTAGATATAATTTGAAAATTAAGTACCCCTAAGTATTAATCTCTGTGTTAATTTAAGGGTAGATGGTTTTCGGTTCAGACTTTATGATATATACATTCGTTAGAGTACTGTAACGTAAGATGAAGATTCAATTTAATATTCGGATCGTCACGGGTTATATTGCAAGATCCAAGTGTTCATTAAGTGTTAAGCAATAAACTAAAATGCATACATGCAAAGCTTGTCAAAAATTTTGATGCATTAAAATATTGAAATTGACAAAATGAAAAATTAAATATATATATAGTGGATCCTTGCGGGAGACTATTATTGGTGTGAAACAGAAAATAACGGGTCACTTTCCATATCACATTTTGCTATGCGTCGTGTGCAAACGCGTCATACGATTAAACTGATAAAGAATGCATGCATTACAATATACTAACCATGCAAAAACAGAAATTACAGTTTAATTACAATTATATCTCCCGCTTTAAACGGTATATAGTGATCATGGCGTCAGTCAGTCGTTCGATCGACCGTTCATTTGTACGTCCACCATAGGGGTACATAAACCTTCGCAGAATATTCAGTACATATTGTCATTGTGCACTAACTATTTAAAAATTGATCTGATTTGAATTTATTTTATTCTAGATTTTTGTATTTCTTGAATCAGATTGGGGAGCGGTTGTTCATATTATTAAGCTTTGCTGACAGTTCTTCTAGTTTTAATTTATTCTTGAGCTCTATTAATCATTTTTTGAATTACCGATAAAAATACAGAATGGATATCTAAATGACTTGTTTTTAATAGGGACTTTATCACAATGCAAAGCATCAAACCCGCCTTTACGGGCTTGCTTTACACTGGCCCGGGGGGGGGGGGTGTAACTTCCTATATTTTGGTGAATGGGGATGTGCCGAAATTTCGGGTATAGTTTTTCGTGTGAAATATATAAATTTGGGTATGTTTTTAACCAATTGTTTATAAATTCCCATGCAGAAAAAAAATAATTTATGTAAATCTGGGTATCAAAAAAGGCAAAAAGGTAAAAAAGGCAAAAATTTATCAAATTTTCTTTAAATGTAATACATTTACAGTGTGCTTTGTTTCTTTGATGTTTTAAAACTGTCATATTAAAATCAACATGTAAGTTTCGTGTACTAAATTTTGTGTTGTTCTATAAATTTGGGGTATGTTTTAAGAAGATAGGTATATAAATTTCGGGTATGTTTCCGAGATCAATTTGGCGCATCCCTACCAGAAAATATACCAAGTGACCCCCGTGACAGTTTGTCAGGGCACAACTTGTCCTATGGACGGTTTGCTTTACTACAACTTGTCACTTAAGGATGTAGTAAGGTAAAAATAAAAATATCTACAATTTCAAATTGATGCTATAAATGGAAAGAGCATTGATAAAGGAACAAAGTCATCAAAAAATATTGATAGTTTTCAAGATATTTCAAATTTTAAAAAATGGCGGGAAATACCTATAATCGGTCTTCATCTGGCCGATATAACAAAACACAATTTCAGGGTCTAATGGATTCTTTTATTTTCAATAGGCTAGTAGTACGTAGACTAAGAAAAATACCCTGTAATATATAACAATAACAATACTAAGTCTACTGTTTAAATTAAATTAACAATTCACCTAAAAATATATTAATACAAAAATAATATATTTCCTTGTATTTGTTTGTATTAAAATAAAGATATTGTATATATTGTGTCTCGTGTATATTTACACCATTTACATTACTCAATTACTCCATTTTAAATTACTGGTTTAAAATGTATCAAATATACAAATATAAATACTTATGCATTTGTGATAGTCCATGGGCTGGAATAACCCCCCCCCCCCGTGCACACCCCCCACACTTATGATCCCCACTCATATTTTTCAGTTCTTCTATATCCCCTTTTCAAAATTAAACATGTTAACATGAGCATAACCAGCACGCAATATTGGAACAGGCCCCTTTTTTAGACCATCCCAACGAAATTTCGGAAAATTTTGTTTTCGATGAAAGTTTTTCTTTTATTTGCCTCAAATTGTTGATTGGTGCCTCTCAGTTATGAAAAAAATGGTATAGAATGATAGCCTTGGTATAAGCTTTACAAAATATTCCACATAAGTACCATTTCTATACCCAATAGGTTATAAAAAATGAAAAATCTTACCCCTACCCCTTCGAAATGTTGACATAAATTTTAAGATTTTTCTCGAAATCGTGTAAGTTCAACGGTCCTTAGAAACCAGTATGTTTTTCATTTCATAATTCTTGGAATTGTTTTTAGTCTTTTAATGTCCTTTCTTAAAAATTAAGCATGTTAACATAATGTAAATATATGTTTTGAATGACCAAACTATCACTTTTAAATAGACAAATAAAACACATCTTTGAATATTTTCGTTTTCGACAAAGTTTTGTCCCTTTTTTGTCTCATCTTGTCTATGAGTGGTTCAAATTCATGAAATTTGGAATAAAATGGACATAAATAATGTCTTCTTTACAACTGGTACAAATTATGGCAGTTTTGAAGTATTATAAACTTCCTACATCCATAAAACTTACCCCTACCCCAACAAATTTACTCTAAAATTGTCAATTTTTTGTCTATGTTCGCATAAAAATTACAAGAACACGCAAATTGTATGTTGTATATGACAAGGTTGCATGAATTATATTGTGATTTCGTATTTTAACTGCCATTTGTTGACTTAAACTCAATATCTTGCCCGAAATTTATGAAAAATGGGCATTTTCTACATTTCAGATTTATCCAAAGTTCCTTGTTAAATCGTTATACATTCAAAATCTGGAGGATATATCTGCAGATATGCCAATTATTTGTTCTTAGGGATTTATAAGTTGTCTCAATAAATTACTCAGAAAAACAAGGAGTGTTAAATGTGACTCTCAATACCGAATATCTTACCCCTACCCAAACAAATTTTCCCTAAAATTGAAATTTTTTTCTTTAATATCGCATAAAAATAACCAGAATACGCAAAATGTGTGGTGAATATGACAAAGTTGCATGAATTACTTCATGACTTGCTATCTAAACAGCCATTTGTCGACTTAAACTCAATATTTATCTCAAAATTAATGAAAAATGGGAATTTTCAACATTTCAGATTTATCGAAAGTCCACTGTTAAATCGTTAAATATGTCAAATCCGGAGGATATATCTGCAAATTTACCATCTTATTAATCTGAGCGATTCATTATTTGTCTTAAAACATTGTTTAGAAAAACAAGGAGTGTTTAATGTTACTCTTAATACCGAAAATATTACCCCTACCCCAACAAATTTTCCCTAAAATTGTCAATTTTTTGTCTATGTTCGCATAGAATTAACTAAAACATACAAAATGTGTGTTCAATATGACAATATTGCATGAATTGCATCACGATTTGATATTTTAACAGCCATTTGTTGACTTAAACTCAACATTGTACCCAAAATTGAGGAAAATGGGAATTTTCAACATTTCAGATTTTGTCAAAGTTCACTGTTAACCAGTTATATATGGCAAGTCTGGAGGATATATCTGCAGATATGCCAATTAATTGTTCTAAGGATTATATTGGTTGTCTGGAAAAAGTGTTTAAAAAATCAAGGAACGTTTAATGTGACTCTGAATACCGAAAATCTTACCGATGCTGCAACAAATTTTCCCTAAAATGGTCAATTTATGTCTTTGTTCGCATATAAATAACCAGAACACGGCTAATGTGTGTTATATATGACAATGTTGCATGAATAACATCATGATTTGGTAATTTAACAGCCATTTGTTGACTCAAACTCAATATTTTGCCCCAAATTGATGAAAAATGGGGATTTTCTGTATTTCAAATTTGTTCGACGTTCACTGTTTAGTCGTAATATATGTCAAATCTTGAGGATAAGTCGGCAGATATGCCATTTAATTGTTCTTTGCGATACATTAGTTGTCTTAAAACATTGTTTAGAAAAGCAAAGAGTGTTTAATGTGACTCTAAATACCCAAAATCTTAACCCTACCCCAACAAATTCACCCTTAAGTAAATATTTTTTGTCTTTATTCGCATAAAAATAATCAAAACCCACAATGTCTGCATTGGATATAAAATTTTTGCATTAATCTTATCATGATTTGTCATTTTAAGTCCCACTTTTCAGATTAAAATCAATATTTCGTACAAAATTGGAATTTTCTGCATTTCAGATTTGTCCAAAATTCACTTTTAAATAGTTATATGTGGCAAATCTGGAGGATTTATCTGCAGATATGCCAATTCATTGTTCTTGGGGATATATAAGTTATCTTAAAACAATGTTTAGAAAAACCAGGGGTGTTCAATGTAAATCTAAATACCGAATATTTTACCCCTACCCCAAGAAAATGGTGCTAAAACAATGCAAAAAACATGTCTCTCTGTACATATATATGAACAAAAACATACTAATATTTTTACTTTCGTTTAAAAAATGCATTTGATATATCGTAATATGCAATTTTAACGCAGAAAATATGGGTAAAATTGAATATTTTGGGTGATTTTCATGAAAAATGGGAATTTTAAGGATTTCGGAATGTTACAAATTTCAAAGTTTAATTGTTGTATAACTGCCCACAAACCACGCGCATGATCCTATTTGTTATATATGTGAGTCTATGTGCACTTTTGTGTTTGAAATGTTATATTATTGGACCTTTATACAATGTTCAAGCTAATAAAAATGAAATAAATTGTGTTGAAATTTATTTTTATTGGCGGGGTTGGGGTGGGTAATATGTTTGCACTTTTCGAGAGTTAAGTTAGTCTAAAATGTTCAAAAGCATACTTTCTAATAGCTTAGATAAAGTGAAACAATATTTTATCAACATTTTTACGTTAGATACCAAATTCGTGAAGTTTTTACAACTCTAAGTCAAATTAGCAATAATTCTGAAAAACGGAAAATTCCCATTTTTTATAAAATTTCGAGCAGAAGAGTCAAAAAATACCCCTTAAAAAGGTTGAATCTACTTAAATGGGCTTCTGCATGTCAGCTTAGTGAAATACACACAAAACTTTGCATAAGACATTATCTTCTTATCATTTAGAGCCTGAATATTTTAAATTTTCTCTTAATTTTAAAGGGGAGGGGTACTAATTTTGGCATTTCTGATCCCACAAAAAGGCTAACTCTTAAATTTTTTCACGTAATTTGTTGCTCACATATCATAGATCATTATTACATTGGCAATTATTAGATATATATTCAAATTTATACGACCCAGAAGTAAGAAAGACGAACTTGTGAAAATATCTAAAATTCCGAAAATTTCGATTTTTCAAAAATCTTATACCGAAAATAAAAATTTTAAGGACTTTAATGGTCTTATTTTTCAACATTGTATCACAACTGATAAATTAGGCATAAAAACTAGATCAAATGATGAGATCTATTCATCTGAAAGAAATTGAAAGCTTAAAAATCGTCATTTTCGATATTTTTAGCAGGGGAGGGGTATATTTTTTGCATCCCCAGATCACAAAAATAGCGTAATGTGCCCAAACTTGTGTTCATTGTAAAGTATATGAAATAAGCTTCAATTTGATACCAAATTTCAGTACATCTAACTTATCTACATAAAAATTATGGAGCTTAAAAAGATAAAATTAGGAATAAAACTAAAATACTAGAATTTTGTGTGGTGTACTTTACTGTCTATGCGTGCAGGTTATATTCGTGTTAACATGTTTTATTTTGAAGAGGGGATATAAAAGGACTGAAAAAAATCGGTCTGGATCATAAGTGGGGGTGCACAGAAAGTGATTTCAGCCCATGGACTATGAAAATATGCATAGTAAAACTGTCACAGGTATTCTACTGTATTCAAATATTACAAAACATGCATTAAAAATATAACAAAAAGCAAACGGTTGTTATGCAGACATCACATTATGTTAGTGCCATAAAAAAAAATAAAGCAGACACTACATTCAAGCATTACAAAGCATAAAACACAAACATGACATAAACCTTCCTCGCATGTAGTGCAAAGGTTGTCTACTTCACATCAAACAATACTCTTCAAGAACCATATGTATAGTAAACTGTACTTCATTACATCTGAAGGGTAAATATTTAAACTCATAAATATAATTCAAAAATAGAGTATTGTATACTTGTAAATAGAAATGATTATCTCCCCCTTAATTATTGCTTTACCGAAATTTACACATTACAGTTATATTTCGAGTTTAAAATCATTATCTCTCACTCATACAATCAGATAAAACATGATTATATTAACGAAAACAATTATTTAATAAAGAAGTTGAAGTTTATCAGTTTAATGCATTTTAAATGCATCTCATTTGACCCTTTATACTAATGATAGCAAAACCTGTTACTATTAAAACGTATTTGATATTTTAAAATTCAAAGCTCTCAGTACTCTCACACACATTTTCATAATCAATCAGTCATTTATGCAATACACATTCAACTCATCTACTATTCACTCTGGAATATTAATAATGGATATTATATGTTAAGGAGTTAATAAATAAAACTGACCTTCAGTAGAAATAGTAAAATGTCCAAGATATGAAATTGCCCAACTATTGAAAATTCTCAAAAACTAAATCATGGCCTCTCAGAAAGACAGATTATAGCCAACTGACCAAAGACAATAATTTCAAAGACAATAGATTCCCACCTAAATGACAAGCCAATGAAAAGTGGAATTTAATGTAACTACCAATGGAAAGTGGGATTTCTATATGACATAATAGGAATGCCTAGTAAGTAAATATATATATGATACACCTGGGTGAGTATCAAACTACCTGTAATTAAAAATATGGGAGATAAATAATGCCAATACTGAAAGGCTAAATTAGAATATAGAAACATTCTGTATTTATATAATAATATAAATACAGCATCAAACAATCTAAATTAACTGTAACTAAAATCAAACATTAAAAATATAGCTCTACCACACACTCCCCCAGTTGTAAAATGACGTCCTGTCATTTACAGTACTAGCGGTGGTTGACTACATCCAGAATGACCAGTACTGTCTCTCTTTGTAAACCTGAAAAAAGAGGTGTATTAGCAAGAGAGCTAATATATTCAGCCTTCTGTAACCATTTTGCAGTTGACTCTTGTCTTTGTTGAAATCGAGGAGCTGGTTTCGGTCTAACAGCCGCCATCTCATACTGACCGGACGAGATCCATGCTGGTGGTCTGCGGTCTCTCGTCGATCTTCTGGCAGGCACTGGTGGTGACTCTGCTGCCTAAGGTTGTTCATCAGCAGGTGTGTCTTCCTGGTCATCAACCTCAGATGGGTCGGAAGCGCTTCCTTTTGTGGTTTCCAGTTCTGGCCTTTCAGTGTCGTCAGGCTGGGCGTCCCCAGTTGAACTTGAAACGTCATGTACTGGCTCCTGAACAGATATGTTGTCAGCAAAGGATGATTCGCTGTCTACTGCTTTTTCCAGTACATAGCCATCGACATTATCCAGAGACGCATCAGTTGACTCGTCAGAGGAATCTTCCGAATGGTGTACGGCTATTGAACTCTGTAGTATAGTCCTCGGTCTTGGTCTTGGAGTTGGACGTGGTGGTTGTGGTGTTAAGTCCTCTCTGATAAATCCAACAGGCAACAATAGGTTCCTGTGTAGATTTCTGGAACGTCCTTCACCATCCTCTCGAATGACCTTGAAGACGGGGATGTCTGGATTCGGTTGGTCTGTGACTACATACAGTGTATCTTCCAAGGTATCCGAAAGCTTGTGCTTTCCATCAAATGCAACAATCCTCACTAGGACACGGTATCCCTTCTGTATGGATGCACCTCTAACTCGTAGATCGTAATGATCCTTCTGGATGGTCTGTGTTTTCCTGGTTGCTGTCGCTGCCAACTGGTAAGCTCATGCCAATCTGTCAAGAAGATCCTGCACGTACTTCGTGGTAGGAAGCTTCTTGTCCTTGTGGAGACCAAACGCTAGGTCGATTGGAAGACGTGGATTTCTTCCAAACATCAGGAAGAAGGGTGCAACTCCTGTGGACTCATGGCGGGTGCAGTTGTAGGCATGAACCATGGGTGCTACATGAGCTTTCCAGTTGGTCTTCTGATGTTTGTCCAGCGTTCCTAGCATGTTGAGTAGTGTGCGGTTTAAACGTTGGTACATTTCATTTCCCATTGGATGATACGGTGTTGTCCTCGATTTCTTCATCCCAGTCAAGGTGCAGAATTCTTTGATAACTTTACTCTCGAAGTTGGTGCCTTGATCGGAGTGTATTCTCTCTGGTATTCCATAGTGGAGAATTAAGTTATCAAACAGCGCCTGTGTTGTGGTCTTGGCTGTCTGGTTCTTTGTTGGAATGGCCTGGGCATATCTAGTGAAGTGGTCTGTAATCACTAAGATATTCTGATGTCCTCCTCTAGACTGCTCCAGGGTAAGGAAGTCCATACAGACAAGCTGGAGTGGATACTGCGTCTGTATACTAACCAGTGGTGCCCTTTGACTGGTTGAGGTCTTTCTTCTAATACATCTGCCACACTGTTGGATCCACTGCTCCACATCATTGTCCATTCCAGGCCAGTAGAAACGGTCACGGATGAGTGACATCGACCGGTCTTTTCTTTGATGACCCATTTCATTATGCAGAGACTGGATGACTGTATACACATGGACAGATGGTAGGACTAACTGTATCTCCCTGTCATCACCGATGATGACTTCACGGTAAAGTATGTCATCCTTGATCTTCAAATGCCGGAACTGACGGACTTCCATGACATACTTCACAAATGGCTTAATCACTGGGTCCATTGCTTGTGTAGTTTCCCAATCCACGATGTCATCATCGATAAAGTCATTCTTCTCTGATTAAAGTGTCGGGATTTACTGCTAGACTTTCGATGTATTTAGTGGCTAAGCTAGAGTTGCAGATGGCATCGATGGAGTCGATGGAAATGACTTCCCGTGTGCTGTTGTCATCGGATTGTGGCATGCGACTAAGTCCATCTGCATCTGCGTTGTTCTTTTCTCGACGATAGAGGATCTCAAAATCGAAGGATGCCAATGCTGCAAGCCATCTATGTCCAGTAGCATCTAGCTTCGCTGGTCATCGGGTTATTGTCTGTAAGTATGGTGAATCTGTTGCCATACAAGTAGTCTTTGAACTTGTCACAGACTGCCCATTTCAATGCGAGAGATTCCATCTTGTGGGATGGATATCGCTGCTCTGACTTGGATGGTCCCCTACTGGCATAGCTGATCACACGTTTAATACCATCCTGCTCCTGGTAAAGGACAGCAGCTAGTGCAGTACCAGAAGCATCCATGTGCAGTTCAAAGGGTCTGTCGCTAATGGCATATCCAAGAATGGGCGCAGTCACCAAGTGTTGTTTCAGTTCGGTAAATGCCCGATCTTGTTCTGCTCCCCAATTCCATGGTTTCTGAGGCTTCTTGGTCTTGGACTTCTTGGTTCCGGTATGCGGCATCAGTTGAGTCAAAGGTTTGCTGATCTTGCTGAAGTCGCCGGAAATAACCAACAAAACCAAGATATCGTCGAACTTCCTCGGTTTAGGCCAGTCGACGACTTTAGATGTCTTGTCTGGGTCAATCTCCACTCCGTCTGCTGACACAACATGACCAATGTAGGTTACTTTTCTCTTGAAGAAAGAAAACTTGTCAGGTGCAAGTTTGCGGTTGGCTTGTCGAAGACGTTCGAAGACAAGTTGGAGATTCTGCAGGTGTTCCTCGTACGATTTCCAAAAATGATGACATCGTCGATGAAAATGCAGCAGATCTTTAAGTGTAGGTCTGACAAGCATTCCTGCATCATCCGTTGATACGTCGATGGGGCATTTTTCACTCCGAATGGCATTCTACAGTACTCGTAGAACTCTAGTAGTCCAACTGTAAAAGCGGTACGCTCCGTATGTTCCTCCATGATCTCTATCTGGTGCTACCCGCTTTTCATGTCGACAGTGCTGAAAGACAGTCGAGCAGTTCTTCAACTCGTGGAAGGCTGTAGCTATCCTTCTGTGTAATACGGTTCAGTTGTCGATAATCTACGCAGAGTCGTAGTTTGCCATTCTTCTTCCGAGCAAGTACAACATTGGAAGCCCAGGGACTGTGCGATGGTCTTATAGCACCAGCAGAGAGTTGTTGACGGATATGATTTCTAACCTCATCAAACATGGCAGGTGGAATGCCCCGATATCTCTGCTTAAATTGCTTCTCATCCAATAAATCAATTCGGTGTTTCACTGTTGTACGGCCAATGTCGCAATTATCCTTCGCAAAAATGTCCTCATAAGACTTGATAAGGCTAACTCCAGTGTGTAGTTGATCATCAGTAAAATCACTCGGGGTTATCTTTACTTGGCCAATTACAGATGTAGCTGAAGATGATGTTCTTTAAGGTGTGACATGACTGGAAGTAGGGTGTTAGTGCCCAGTAGTAATGGTACTTGTGTGTTGTAGTTGGTATCGGGGATGACAAGAAGTCTAACTAGGTATGCAGTATCTTGGTGTGGCAATTGGATATCTGCTTCAATGAATCCGTCATATGGTAGTTGTTGGCCTCCTGCACACTCTATATCTAGGATGGTATTAATGTCCTGTAGCTCAGTTGCTGGCATGTTGTTGGTAAAGAAAGAGTGGCTGATGTTAGAATGTTGATCCTGTGTCAAGCAGAGTTTTCACTGTAGTCTCATTCAGTACAACTTCTGTTTCGGTTGGCCGTCCAAAAAGTCCATGTGGTGCTGGTGTATTACCAGTGTTAGGACCTGCTGTTGATGATGCAAAGCCTATTGATGGCCCTCCTCCATAGGCTTCTTCCCGTTTAAATCCTTCCTGTAGTAGTTGGGTGGATTTACGCAGCCCATCTTCATATGTCCTTCCTGGCCACACCTACAGCACACAATCTTCTTCTTTCCTATAGTAGATTGAACAGGTGTTGACTGCTGTTGTGGTTCGTTGGTCCACCTCTGTATTGTTGGTGTGGACTGTTGTTGTCTACTCTCCCATCTTGGTCTGGCTTGTTTTCTCCTATAGCCTCCAAAACTCCTGTCAAATCCTCTACTTTGGTGTTCACCTCTTTCCCATCTATCAAATCTGGCTGTCAGTTGTTGGATCATGCCTCTGAACTCATCCATCTCAGACCTTTCAGGTGGTACAGATGACTTGGATGTCTGAGGCTTCTTCTTCCCCTTTTTCTCTTCATGGTCCTTCTCGGTGTGTCGGAGTGCTACTCGAAGTTCATCGAAGTCCTTCATGGCATCATATTTATGACCGGATATCTCCTTTAGCTCTGTCTTTAATCCAGTCCATAACATGGAACGGAGCATATCGTTGGCACTCTTTTTGTTGACTACCTCCTTTTCTACTGTTTTGCCGATGATGTTCTCTAGTCGGCAGCTCCATTTGGTGACGGTCTCATCATCATCCTGTCTGGCTCTATAGAACTCAGCTAACATATCACCATATATGCCATCTAACTTGTGTAAGATTTCTGGTATGGTTGCTGTCGTACCAAGGTGCATCGCAATCATTCCTGCATCCCCTTTAAGTGACTTTCGAACAGCATAGCTCACATTCTCTGGACTATGTAATTTATCCGCCATGAGTCCACATACTTCATACCGCCAAAGTTCGTACCTGGCTTCTCCCTTGTTGTTAGATCCTGAGAAGATATCTTAGGTGGATCTCTCATCTTGGATGAAGTGATGTATTCTTTGGTTTTAGTTGGTCTTACTGGCTCTTCCTCCTTGACTTCAAGTTCTCCACTAGCAGCAAGGTATCTTTTCATCCATTCATGCAATCCGTCTGCCCCTCCCCCTTTGGTGTCTCCTTAACTTTTTCCTTCAGTAACTCTATGAATGCTATATCCTCTGGTGAAACATTAGTAGCCATGATGTACTATAAATCCAAATAAATAAATTATGAAATAAATATGAAAATCAGAAGTCCAAAATAAATACAAAAATATCTGAAATAAATTGAAAGATATATGAAATAAATATAAAGATATCTGAAATAAATTCAAAGTATCTACAACATAATGAAAATATCTGAAATAAATACAAAATGAAAAGAAATATCTAAAATAAATACAAAGTGAAAAGAAATATCTACAATAAATAGAAAGTAGATTCTGAAATCAAAACGAAAATAAATGACAAAGTCAATATAAATCTACAAAGAAAAAATGAAATCCTAAAATAAATACAAATTCTAAATAATAATACATGTAGAAGTATAATCTGAAAATAAAGTAAATCTGAAACAAAATGAAATGTTAATTCAAAAGTGTATTCTGAAATATGAAATAAACAAAATTCACAAATGTATCTAAGAATGAATAGAAAATGAAAATGTCAATATGGAAATAATCTGAAATCAAAATAATACCTACAAACAAGATCAAAATATCAAATGAATAACAAAAATCTACAATGAAAAATACAAGTCATTAATCTTCAAATAAATGTAAAAAGAAAGAACCTACAATGAAATAAGTTCTATTAAATATTTACAATCAAAATAAATAAGTGTAAATACAAATTGAAATAGATATCAATAAATATAAATCTGGAATACAAATTCAAAATAACTATTAACATATCGGTATGTCAAGTACCAGATCAGACAAATTCTGCAATAAATACAAATATCAAACACAATAATATAAATACAAAGTCAAAATCTGGAATAAAGTTTTGTAAATACAGAAAAACAAATGTCAGATTAGTTCGAAAGAAGTAAACAAACTACATCATCTGAAATAAATACAAATGATCTACAAGAAATATCAAAAGGTAGTGGTCAAGGTGGAGATAACTCCAACAAAATAACACAAGTATCCTAACTAAACAAAAGAAATCATTCTGAAATAGTCAGTAAATCTAGATGAAATAAATAAAAAATACAAGCTGAAAAATAAAGAAAAGGAAAAATTAAATGTAAACCTACAAATAAACAAACATTTCTGAAATCAGAGAAAATGAAACTATCTGAAGTAGAACGAAAATACAAATTAGCATCTCTGAAAATATAGAAAGACTAATACCTAAAATGCAGAAAAATAAATCTTTATCAATCTATTACACAATGTAAAAAGTACAACTGCAAAATACAGAAAAGTAAGTATTAAATGTATCTACAATACAAAAAGATACAAGTTAAGGTACCTAAAATACACAAAAGTAAATATTAATGTACCCTAAATGAAAAAGATGTATGTTAATATATCTGAAAAACAATAGAAATGTATCTGAAAATAATCCAAACTAATAAGTATTAATTTACTCTGTGGATAAATAGAAAATAGGTTAACAATAATACACAACTGCTTACCTGCAGGGTGCGGTACCTAAACTTG
The DNA here is from genome assembly GCA_002080025.1 of Modiolus philippinarum. Classification (NCBI taxonomy): domain Eukaryota; kingdom Metazoa; phylum Mollusca; class Bivalvia; order Mytilida; family Modiolidae; genus Modiolus; species Modiolus philippinarum. Next base: position 50,944 of record MJUU01061247.1, read on the forward strand.
GATACAAGTTGAAAAGCTTTTACGTTTACAACTTGTCTCAAATTAAATGAAAATTAATGTACAAATGTAATATATAATGCAACAAGTAATCAAATGCAAACCACGACAAGTTTACTACGAAGTGTGTGTGGGCAAAGCAAATCAACTATTAGCAACACAACAATCACTGGAACTGTCAACAACCAACTTCGCCTTACCAAAATTACCTCCCTTTACACTGAATACCAAACACTACTGAATCTACCACATACCCTCTTGGACTTTTTCCTTAGTATAACATGGAGACATTATTGTTTCTTATTACATGGAAGGAAAATCTACAATCTGATGAAATTTTCCTTACTGAACTTTATTGAACTACTGAAGCCTTTGATGACTAGAAAAACAAAACGTCCTGTATCTCTGTTATCGGTAATTCAATAAAATATTACATAGAACTCAATAATTAATTGAAGTGAGTTGAAATTTCTGTTGTAGTATGGTTAATACATTCTTTATTGCAATAAGGAATATGCATCCTTCATCAGTTCAACGTATGACGCGTATGAACATGACGCACTGGCAATAACCTGTTATTTTCTATATCACGGCCTTTTCAGTGATACTGACGTTATCAGGCAATACAGATCCAAAGCAAATTTATACAAATTACCAGAGACGTGTCTCTGAAATAAACAAGAACACGTTGTACCGGTGCAAGTTGTCTATGCTAGTTGTACTTGGTACATGATGATTAGATTTCACTCTGACGGCTCAATTTGACCAGCTCGCTAATCTTATCAGGGGTTCGTTTTTTTAATAATACAATCCACCGACAAAGGTCTTGTCTTAGATTCTTTTAGAAACTGATTTAAGGTAGATAGACAGTAATATTCATATCCATGAGATTTTTGTTGTACGTTGGCACAATTGAAGAACCAGTCCTACTTACCCAAAATCTGTAATAAAAACTATGGGTCACCATGCTTGTTTTTTCTAGAATTGAGATCAAAGATTACTCATATTTAGCAATTTTTCACCTAAATGTACATAGAATACACGGGGTAAATAAGCAGTTTTTAGCTTAAGGAGGCTCACTCGTCACATTTTTAACCGGGTCTTCCGTCGGAAAAATCCGGTTATTAAGCTGGTGAAAATGGCGGGCGGCGGGCAGGCGGTGGCGGGCGTGCGGGCGGCTGCCAAATGTGTACATCATTTGTCCGGAGCAAATCTCCTACAGTATTTGAGACGGGAAGTTTTTATTTTGCAGATTAATTGTACACATATCAAAGGTGTGCATGCTTCTTTGATTTTGATTTTTGATAATTTATATCAAAAATATCAGGTCATTTTCACGTCAAATTTTTAACAATAGGGTACCCCCTTTGTCCGGAGCAAATCTCCTACAGTATTTAAGACAGGAAGTATTTATTTTGCAGATCATTTGTACATATATCAAAGGTGTGCATGGTACTTTGATTTTGATTTTTGATAATTTATGTCAAAAATATCAGTTGTTGAACTTAGTCTTTTTTACGTCAAATATTTACCAATAGGGTGTCCCATTTGTCTAGAACAAATCTCCTACAGTTTAATAGACAGGAAGTTTTTATAATGCAGATCATGTGTACCTGTATCAGAGATGTACACAGTACTTTTATTTTCCTTTTTTAGAATTAAAATCCAAGTTGCTGAACTTTCAGAAATAGGCTACTTTGATGGAAGGCTTTACAGTGAAAATTTCATTTCAAATATTCAGGGTCAACCCATGTGTAGGATATACTGTCCATGTAAAAGAAAACCCGGTTTGCTGTCACATTGACAGCTTTCCTCTTGTTGAATTTGTGTCAGATTTCAGAACTTCTCTGATTTTGTCCAGTTCAATGGCTAAAAAAATTTTGCATACGGACTCCCACTTTTTATTTCAGGAATACGTTTTATAGGTCAAATTAAGACACCCGACAAGTTTTCATAAAAATCTTAATATAACTTCTTAGAAATAATCCTAATGTTAAAATAAGGGAAAATCCAGAGAAATCCATTTCCCGTCAAATTTTTTAATGACTTGTATCTCGGTAAAAAGCGAACGGACCTATATATTTTTTATTACCATTTCATTTAGTCTGCAATGCTTAGTAAATTAAAATAGGTTTCAAGAAATCCTTGATACTTACAACATCAGGAATGAGCCTCCTTAATAGAAATGAACTTTTTATCCATGAAAATTGTATGTATTTTTGTGCAAAGATAGTTAATGGTGTAATTTATTGGTAACAATAAAAAATTGTCACCATACTTTTAACGGAGATATTTCACAAAGTTACCAGATTAAATATTATCTACTGGAAAGGGGAGTTAATTCGCGGCAAAGTAAACGAATTATGACGTTCACATCTGTCATTCAATTATGACGTCACAAAGGAAAAGCCGTCAAATTACTGTTTCGGCCCCGTATCCGACTATTTTATTTCTCTTAAGGTGAGAGGTACGTAAATAAGCGCCTCTACAGGTGAACGTTATAAATTTGCTTTGGAATGAAGGTAAAATAATTTCAATTTTCACTTTAAATTATCGTCGTTTCAAACTACATCCTACAATTTTTCTGAAAAACTGATATTACTTTGCCAAAGAAATTTCTGTTTAATTGATATAATTTTTTAAAGGGTCACCGAGTTCGTTTTCGTGGTATAGATCGCTGAATAGTTTCCATATTTCAAATTACGCTTAAAATCATAACTTTTATCGACGACGTCGCTCTTTTGACGGCGGGTTTTATCGAAAAAATCCATTTTTGGCGTGCCTTTTCTATGTTCAACTATTTATACCGGCGAAACTAATTCGGTGACCCTATATAAAATTTACACCATTAAAATGGGAATTTCATCGTTTAAAACATATCCTTTTTGCAGAAGAATTGTGGGATACGTTTTCATAAACGCGCAATTTAAAGATGATTAATATATTATTCTTCTGTACGTTTTACATAGATTAGATATGAAAACAACATAACTGATTTATTTTTCAATCGGTCATATTTCAAACATTGAAATAGCTAAACTGATTTTATTTCACCTTGGAATTCAGCTTCATTTGATGCACTTGCACAAAAAATTTCATCGAAATCCGGAAACTTGGCTATTTACGTACCTATAAGGATGTAGTAACTAAAGGTGAAATTAAGAAAATTTACGATTTGAAATTGATACTTTAAATGGGAAGATCATTGGTAAAGAAACAAATTCAGCTAAAAAATTGATAGGTTATGGACCTTGTTTTCAAGATATTTCACATTTTAAAAAATGGCGGGAAAGTCTCTCTTGGACTTTTACTTGTGTACAACATGGAGACATTATTGGTCATTTTTATAAGGAAGGAAAATCTACAATCATATTAAAATTTGGCTAACTTGCCTTACATGAGCTACTTAAGCCTTTGATGACAAGAAAATTGGGTGTTATGGGGCAAATTATGTAACATGGGAATAATGGATAAAAACCGAGAAATCCGAATGGCTTATACACATTTCAAAAACCTCACCTGGCTACATCCTTAATGCGCGATATAATTGCGCAGCGCAACAGTGTCTATCTACCTTAAGTTACTGACGCTGCTTCTTTACACACCAGACGGATCAATTTTCCAAAATCCAAAAGGGGTATTCTTCCAATTACCCCTTAAGTAGGATCTTCTAGTTTCCCCTATTTCATCCTTCCTCCATAGATTCAGCCAATCAAACTTATAGCCAGGCAAAGTACAGTTTCAACGATGTATTCAGAATTTAATATCATGATCAACCGAGTGCTCCTCTAAACTTAGGATTCGCAAAACAATCATGAACACTGAACTTGACCAAGAATTAATAATCAATAAACCGATGTGTATTACAGTAGAAAATCTTTATAAGAATATTTTTTCTTTTATTATTTTGACATGCTTTTAACATATTTAGTATCACTGACACAAAAGAACCGGAATCCGTCATCTTGAGTCCATCGTTCAGTTTGTCCATCCGGAAAATCCAGTTATTGAATAACTAAATAACGAACTTACTGAAATGGTGAAAACGGTAGTCTGCCAAATGGTTAAGTCATTTGTCCGGAGCAATGATTGATTAAAAGTTTGGTTCTATAGGGATGTTTGTTGGCATAAAAAACAACAAAACTAAAGCAATCACCATATGAACCTTCACAAAGTGAATGAAAAGTATCAAGTGGAAAAAAAATGAAAATAACTGAATAACTGAATCCTTTCAATCTGAATCTTTCTTCGGAAAGTTTTGAGTGTGTTTTCATTCCGTAGAGCGACAGTGTTATACCAGCAGACTAGGCTCCTTGAGCTAGCCGACAGTTTAGCGGCCAGCACCCCTTGACCTATCTTTCAAAATTACGTATTGTCATTTTCTCTCTTTTCAAGATTGTGGTGATGGAGTTAGTATTGTTTTATTCGCATGTTTATTATACAATGGGGAAATCGGTTTAACCCTACCGCTGGCTTTTGCTAGTGCCGGTACCTGGTTCGGCTGTACCGAGTTCCTATCGCTGTTTACGTTTGTCTTTTGTCTTTTTGTATGTTTATCCTGTGTAGTTCCCTGGCAGAATGTGGCATGTAAATGTAATTTTGAGCCGTTGTAGATGTTTTCAATTATCCACTGTTTTACGTATCTTCATTTGCGCCTACTATTCTGATCTTGGCAAAATAAAGCGTGCAGAATGTTTTGCCTTAGCAATAACAAACAATGGGGTTGCAATATCTTGTATTAAAACATCACATGATTTTTAGTAATTTCATTTTCTTTTACATTTACAGACCAGGCCGTCGGACCCGAGAGGCCATAAACAAAGCACGAATTCAGTTAGACAACTTGACAAGAGTATTAGAGCAGCAGTGTAATGTTAAAGTCTTACGCCCGGAAAAAATGGATTTTGGCCAATCTGTGAAGACGCCATATTTTAGCATCGAATCACAAAACTGTGCAGTATGTCCACGTGATACCCTGCTTGTTGTGGGGAACGAAATCATCGAATCGACCATGAGTAACAGATCACGTTATTTTGAATCTATGGCTTACAGGTGTTGTACAATAAATAATAAATAAATTGATAAATATGATGACCTGAACAAACCCCAAAATTGGTCGCTAGAAATTGGTCGCTCACTTGAGTCTGGTCATGAAAATGACTGTATCACTCCAAAGTTATAGGTCGTATGGGAATGTCATAGAATGTTTTGCTCGTAATTTCCGTCCTCGCAAACAGAGACGCATATTCTTGATAACCCTCGTAAAAGACATTGTTACCAATCAGAAATGCTCAACACCATTGTAACCTATAATGATTTTTACTTTCGATAGTTTGACCTTTTTGCATGGACAAATAATTTGATTCCAAAAGGCTATTCATGATTGTGAAGAATATTGTGCAAGCTTGTTCAAACTTTTAGGATTGGTGTTTTAACCCATCTTGTCATGTTTTTGTGTATTGTTGAATGTTCTACTATTTTTTATTTGATTGTCCAGGACATCTATAAATCCAATTTCAATGCCATTCTTATTTCAATGAAAATAAATATTCAAAATCAATAGATACTTTTGTTAATGTTTATCTGGTATCTGTACATGATCATTTTGATATATGATGTCTCATCAGTGCAGATCCAGCCAAACTACTAAAAAGATCAAAAACCAAAATATGAAAGGCTGATAGAGAACTAACAACCAAAAGAATCTAAATAGAAAGCTAAAATCAGTTTAAGACAAATATTTGTGTAGACATCTATCTACCTGATTTACAACGTTCCAGAAAGTTTAGCAGGATACGCTGGAAGTTTCCATCTCGTTCAGAAAAAAGTCGTGCAATTACCCATTTGACTTCAGTTAGTATAATAATGCTAAAAGATAGAGTTGGAAATAACCTTTTTATTTCGGTAAATTTCACTTTTAGGGAAATTTTATCTCTTAATCATTACTTTTTGTACATTTCTGTTGTTTTTTTTTTATCTTCGTCCTTTTATTTTCTATAGGGTCTGTAAGTCTCGTCATGTGACAGCGAGAAATCACGATAAAATTGCAATTTGAAAACGTTTCTCGCCAAAATATGACGTTGCAGGATTATGACGTTCAAATGTTTTGCTTTGAACGTCATATGTTTTTGTTTAAAATGCAACTTCCGGGTACAAGTTTTGTCCCGGAAGTTCCAAAATTAGACGAGACTTACAGACCCTATTGAAAATTAACGACAAAAGGTGTTTAAAACCTGTAAAAATGATCGGAGTTACAACGCTTTGAACGCTCATTTCGGCTAATTACAAAGAACATTCATGATTAAAAAGATGAAATTGCAGTGGGCTGATCTTTTAGCAATGAAAATTGACAAAATATAAAAAAATTGTTTCAACATTCATGGTTTGAACTACAATACTAAAATGATACATGCAAAAAACTGAACTGGTCTTTCAGGAAACTTTTAAATGACATGTGGGAAAAGGATGAAAATATGTTGTGGTCCATGGCACCTAAACCAACCATGGCGGACTCAATGTATAACTTGGATTTTCCTTGGGACAGAAGACAAGAACGAACGGATTGGATACATAGCTATAAATATGTCACCAATGAAACAGAACCGGTAACTACCCTACAACATAACACAAGAAATACAAAATAACTCCATACCGAAGTCACAGAAAAATGAAACAATTCTCGGGAACGTTAAAAGTATTGTCGTTGTGAAACTCTTATGTTTCTTTTCAGTGTGCATTTGCTCAATACATTTTATTCACGCAAATTACAAAACTAACGATGTTCAGTTTGTTTTAAGTTTTTTTGCTTCCTTATATACGCTTTTTTGGAATTCACTGTTATTGTAAAAGTGGTTTTGTTTCATGTTGCAAGTGCATCAAGTAATTGATTTTGCATTACCTTTGACTATCAAGAACACTTCAAATTTATCCTTTGTTCTTTCATTTTATCTACCTACACCCAGCAAACAAAATTCTTATTTCATTGTCTTAGGAACTATAAACAAGAAAGGGAAAGTTCATAAAATACAATGTAAAAATTGAAAACATTTGAGTTATTATTGGATGATTATGTTTTTCCATTTTTATCGAAAAGAAAATATTCACTACATTTTATTAAAAATCGAAAAAGAATTTTTGAAAGACTTTCCAGTTTCTCGTCTGTTCAATGAAATTAATTGTGTGTTGCCTTTAAAACCGTAAATTTATAGTGGTTTCATGCAAAACTTTTTTTGTGCAGAACGTCACAGAAACTGTTGATGATCGTAGTAAACAATTATTGATAACTGGCTATACATTCCGCTTTTGCAATCTTGACCCAACAAAATTCCGACAGATGTTGTTAGAAACGAAACCCCATCAGAGATTATGAATAGGTAATATATTTTCATTTCCCGTTTTTCTTGTTCTTGGTCAGGAATTCCCATGTTTTAGTCCTGTAGTTTTGTTACCACTGCCTAGTTTACTATTTCTTCTTAATGATACTAAAATGGAGGTTCGCAGTACTACATGTACTCAATATCCCTTCGTTGCTTACGATACTTGTCCCATTTGTATCTTGTTTGCAAAAGTTTTAAAAGTAAGGAGTATCTCTCGCATAGCTCCGTTCCTAGCCGACCCTTTCCCAATTTTAAGGAGGTTTGCTCCTCGTGTTTTGGGATTCTTGACAGATTTTCGGAATCCTCTGGTTTTATACCATCTAAACGCATTATAATTTTTTGCCCATTGACCCCCTTATTTTTCTCTATAATTTCATTTTATACATCTTTGTGAGCGTTCTGTAAAAATATCATTGAATTCTATTTATTCTGTCACATTCATTCATGGTCAGGCCTTGTTGATGTAAATCCTATGAAAAATCAGAGAAGTTCGGTTTCCCGCCAAATTTTCAATCACTTAAATCTCAAAAACTAAATCATCAACCTATCAATTTTTTCCGCTTAAATTGTTTCTTTTTTGATTTTCTAACAAAAAATCATGATTATTTGAAATCCTATTTATTTTCAAATGTAGTAGCGAACCCCCTTAAGTTCCTTAGTACTTATCAGCTGCAAACATCACTTTAGTTTGTATTCTTATGGAGGCTTGCTCCTTGTGTTTTTGATTTCTGTGAGATTTTCGGAATCCTTTGTTTTCATCCATTTAAAAGCATCATAATTGTTTTGTCCATCGACCTCCTGATATTTTTTTTCCATAATTTCATTTTTATACACATTTATGAGCATTCTGTAAAAACTTCAATAAATTCAATCTATTTTGTTACATTCATTCATGATCAAACCTTATGAAAAATTCAGAGGAGTTAAGTTTCCCGCCAAATTTTCAATCACTTATATCTCAAAAATTAGAACATCAAACTATTATTTTTATTTCACTTAAATTAGTTCTTTTTCAGTTGCCTAACAAAAAATCACATTAATTTGAAATTTACCTTCAAATTGAGTAGCAACGTTAGAATTACAGTATTGCGACAGTACAACTGTTGTAAAGCAAATAAAAGTAAGATATGAAATTATTACCGATACAATCACAGACCTTTATTAAAGGGGGTGCAAGCAAGTTTCTTGACATTAAAGTAAAAAATGTTTTCCGTTAAAAGATTATCTTTAATGTAAAAATGCAATTTCTGGGAATTATTCAAGTTCCCGGTTGTTTTAACGAGAATTACAGTATTGCGACAGAACAACTGTTGTAAAGCAAATAAAAGTAAGATATGAAATTATTACCGATACAATCACAGACCTTTTTAAAGGGTGTGCAAGCAAGAGTAAAAAAGTTTTCCGTTAAAAGATGATGTTTAATGTAAAAATGCAATTTCTGGTACTTATTCAAGTACCCGATTGTTTTAACGAGAAATTACAGTATTGCGATAGTACAGCTGTTATAAAACAAATCAAAGTAAGATATGAAATTATTACCGATACAATCACAGATCCTTTTTAAAGGGTGTGCAAGCAAGTTTCTTGACATTAAAGTAAAAAAAAATCCGTTAAAAGATGATGTTCAATGTAAAAATACAATTTCTGGGAATTGTTCAAGTACCCGGTTGTTTTAACGAGAATTAAAGGTTTACATTACTTGCAATTTAGGACGTTTTTGGCAGGGTGAACAAACATTTATATTTTGAATTGATGCTTTAGGTTTTTGACTCTGCCGATGTGCTTAGGTTGGGGAAAGACTTGGTAGTTCAGCACAGTTTCACAACCAACAGAAAGGGCATTGAATGGTTGAGACGGCATACTAGATCACGGGGTTATAGAGTTCACGAAATTCATTTTCCAGATGATATGTGGCCACTTCATATAGGTAGTATAATATCATGATTAATTCTGTTCATTTTGGAAACACTGTTCACAAGCTTTCAAATTATTTTTGTATTACAAAGGAAACTCAAGTTAAAAAGATATGAACCTGACGTTTTGATACGGAGTTTTGTTCTAAATACGTTAGATAAAAATTGGTTTGAAAACGGATTATAATTAAATATCGTGATAATTTTCAACATTTTTTTTTATTATTTTTATTATTTTTCCAATTTTTGCTACGCAGAAAAAAGTACCCGTATTAGATTAATGAATAATTAAGTAGACTTCAGTTTTCCGCCAAATTTTATATTTCTTATATCTCCCGAAAAGCGAATTCATGAGGTTATTGATTTTTTTCACTAAATGTGCTTATTTGTTTTGGTTTGATATTGAAACATTTCATTATATTAATTGCCAGGTTCATATCTACTTAAATATGCTATGGTATGCAAGCAAAAGATACTGTTTACATCGATATTCATTTCTTGGTCATTATTTTAAGAATCTTTGCAGACTGTAGTTTAACAGCAATAATTCCACCAACAACCGAAAGGAAGGATATTTTATTAAATAACCCAGAAAGACCAATACCAGAAAATGAAATCGAAAAACTGTTCAAGGGATCAAACTGGGAAGTATGCATTTTTCATATCGTTTTACCGATGTATGTACTATCATCCAGACTTAACTAATCGATCAAATTGATAATCAATCACATATCAATAAAACTCGAACGGTAATCGATTGATTAGTCCAACTAATCGAATATATATCGATCAAACTCTCATAGGAGTTTGACTAGATATTTGTGATCGATAAGTGATCACTGAAATTTTCCTTTAACTTGAGACATTGTTTAGTACCATCAGTAACAATTATGTGGATAGGCTAGTCAAAATAGAATAAAACAGTTCAGATGGCTGATGTTCATGCTGTGTTATTGATCAACTGATCATTAATCAATCAGAAATTGATCACAAATTTCTAAACAAAGTCATCGATCAAACTTCTCAGAGATTAGTCGAACTTATCAATCGATTATCGTTCGATTTTTATTGATAAGGGATCGATTAGTTAAGTCTGGCATAATTTACTCAATGCAGCTTTAAAATGATTTAATGTTATTTGCAATCCAAATTGTATTAGTTGATCTCCATATGGAAGTGCCTTCCATTTTTGCGTTGAATATCCATTGTACATAAACCAGAGAATAGTAATGCTTAGTGGCCTTGATATTCATGACTTTCAAATTGAATTTTCATTTCAGAATTAATGACTATAATGACTAAACAAATCAGCAATATTTCATATAACAACAAAATTGAATCGAAAATGTGATAAGGTACAAGTCAGTCCTAGATCTCTGCCAAGCTCTTCTCTTTTTTTCTCTCGTCTCCATTTTGTTTTCTTTTCAAAACCATTGATACAATAAAAGTAACTTATAATGTTAATGATTAGTTTGAATGTGTTATATCGAAGGAGACTTGCACTAAGCTTCATTTTATGTCATTCTTATCCAATATTGTTCATATTATTTCATAGGGTTTGAAAGTTTTATCATGCGACACCGAAAATGCATGATAAAAATTACAATGAAAAACATTTCTCCTTCAAAACATGCTGTTTTAGGATTACGTCGTTCAACCTTTTTTAAATGTCAATAAATGTTTGTAAAAATGCAACGAGACTTACATGCCTTATTGTTATGTTGCTATACCATCGTCTTGTTTCCTGTGCCTCTCTTTCGGATTGTTGGTATTCGTAACCCTTAACAAGGTCAACTAGAATCTTTGAGAGGCAGTTTTAATGGTAGTAACTGAGGCAGTTAGGTCAGACTGAAAATTTTAATGCAACTGTTTGACCGAATACCTAATATAAGATAATAACTGCCATATTACACTTTTGGCATGTCGAAGTTTCGGGTACCAATGTGAAAGAGTGGCGTCTGATTATTATTTGAAATTTAACAAATAATTTGTATCATGTGATTTGCAATACTAGGATTAAATTGTGACATTTGCAATGTCAGGACATTTTAAGAGTTTTTATAGCATCAAATTAAATTATAAGGAATGGCTATGATTTATTCTGAGTTTATTGACTCTAAACGAATTTAATCTCTTTTTATATTTTACATAAACTGCTTTTATCATTTTTGTCATAAATCAATTCACCAAAAAATAAATAAGGTTTATTAGGACCACATTCAAATGTGTACGTAGATTGTTGAAAAGCGATTTTCTTTACGTGATATGAACCTGACGCTTTCACACTTAAGCATAATTTTCGAATTCCATAACTTTTTACTATTCAAATACACTTAAATTAATTTGCCATTCACCCATTTTTCTTTCTATAATTCTGAAAAACGGGTCATGATGAATAAAATATGATGACAATTTCACCAAATTTTAATTATTTTCTCCATGTTTATAATGCAGATAAATTGCTAATTTTAAATTTATGAATAATTAAGCAAGTTCTCATTTTAAAGTAATGAATAATCAAAGAGTTCAATCAATTTCTTGCCAAATCTTATTATTGCTTAAAAACGAATTCATGTAGCTATTGATATTTTCACTAAATGTGATTATATTCTGTTTTTGTATCGAAATATCTATTTTTTTTAAATATTTAATATTTCAAAAATCAGTTACTTGTTGTCTAGCTCAATTTTCATTCTGCTTGACATTTAATTATGCTTACAATTTTTGTTTCTAAAAATTCCCAATTTGTTTTGTCCGGCTATCGACAAAAAGTGGCGGTAGCGGATAAGTCATTCGCGTTTCGGCACTGCCACCAATCGATCTAAATCACAGCCAATGCTATGACGAGAAAAAAGTTTAGAGGAACGTCCGGATATGATCTGGAGGAACCTTGAAAATGGTAAACAAAGCTCCTTTTTTGTGCCTTGCAATGTTTCAAAGTACAAATTAAAAAATCTAAGAATGTTATCATATCCTCCGACGATTCCCTAGTAATGTTTAAAAATATCTTCTCAATTTAATGTCTAATAATCGATTTAGAACGTTTGGCAATCGGAGCCGGGATATTAGTATCTGACCCCTCCCTCTTACTGCCAAATGCACCAGAGCCACGAATTAATGACAGAATGAAATGTTATTTCGCTTCATAACATGGTAATCATAGAAGGGTATGATGACAATCTTAATTTTTAAAATCAATGCTTCATAACATCGCACGACACCAAAAAGAGCTTTGTTTACCATTTTGTAAGGTTCCTCCAAAAATCATATCTTTACGTTCCTCTAAACTTTTTCTCGTCATAGAATTGGCTGCGATTTAGATCGATTGATAGCCGTGTTCGGTGGTGTCATCAATTAGAATTTTAGAATTTATTGGGCATTGTTAGGCTTATGTTTCTTGTAGGTCCATAATATTTAATGTGCTTGTGTATCATGGGCACAACTCAAATTCGCACGTAGTTAAAGGCCCAAAAGCCACAGTTATGAACGATTAATCAGTTTAAGTTTTTCGGAAGCAGTTACAACAGCCTACAGTATATCGGCTGTTCTAGTCATTTGATATAGGAATGCTGTTGCGTCTTTATGATCACATAGAGATTCCAAGCTCAAATGATAGCTCTGAAACCATAGCCACACACGATCAATCACTAACATTTTCAAATGACTAAATACCGAAGTTACTTTGAATTTAAATTCTGCATATGCGCATTTCGACAACTTATGTCTCTTCAGCGCAGATAAAATCTAAACGTTTGGAAGACTATAAACTCAAAGATGTTTAAAAACTGATAGAGAACAAATAACCAATATGATCAAAATGTAAAGCCAAAATCAGCTAAGGACAGATCTTTGCATGAGGGAGATACTCCTTAGTTTTCAACAAAATTTACAAAAAAATAGATATTTTAAGGTTTCAAATAGAATCGGCTTTCGGGTCAGCACCGAAGAACTGACTACTGGGCTGGTGAATACCCTTGGGGACTAACAGTCAACCAGCAGTGGTATCGACCCAGTGGTAACAAATGACTAAATACCGAAGTTACTGTGAATTTAAATTCCGCATATGCGCATTTCGACAACTTATGTCTCTTCAGTGCAGATAAAATCTAAACGTTTGGAAGACTATAAACTCAAAGATGTTTAAAAACTGATAGAGAACAAATAACCAATATGATCAAAATATAAAGCTAAAATCAGCTAAGGACAGAGTCTACAAAACATGTACCAGTTGTCCTAGCCACTTGATGTGTGCAAGAATTTACACCTCGAGAAGTCTTAAAATTTAAAATAAAATGCCGTCGTAAATAACCAAGAATCAATCAACCATTCTTGAGAAGTACATACTAAAGTAAGTGAGAACCGAACCGTCAGTCTGAAAGGAACAATCAAAGGACAATGGCAACGTCGGAAAAACAAAGAAACGAAGACAAAACATGAGCACGGCACAGAAAAGAAAATGAAGACACGCACATATACAAAAAATGAACAACATGGACCCAATAAAAACCATGGGTTACTAATTTCATGCTTAAATGATAGCCCTGACCCCAAATTAAAGTCACGCATAAGCAATCACTAAGTCTTTCGAAAACGGTTAGTACATTATGTACCAATTGTCTTAGCTTCTTGATTGTGTTTTTATGAGAACATACCGATTCAACACTAAGGGCATAGCCTTAACCCCGCAGTTATGCACGAGAAGTCATGTTAAGTTCTGCTTCCAAGCAGAAATTGCAGCCTGTACTCGTTGCCTTATTCAATTAATATTTGACTTGCATTTTTGTCTTTATTGATGCATACCGATTTAACATAATGGTGATGGTACTGATCAACACGTAATGCACAAGCGATTAGGTTAGTTTTTTTTGATAAGCAGATCATTAGTGAAGCCATGACATATGATTTTTTACAAGAATTTGAGTGTTCATGATTTTTGATCATGGGATGCTTTTGTATATCAAGCAATGCATCGTGCAAGTGATACTTATCCCGTGTCCGTAGTTATTTTTACGTGAATTTAGAGTGATGACCTTCTTTGTTTTGCTTCTCAGTGGTTTTGAAGGATGTTTTATATAATTATTTGATTTTATTATTAAAAAGTATACACTTTAATACTATGCCATGACCGCTTGTGTCTTTTAAGATTCAACATGCGCCTGAACCAAACACAAAGGAAGTACCACATCAATGTCAGTCAAGCTTTTGGTTGAGTATGAATATACTCATGGTCAGCCCAACTCTTGCTATTGTTGAAGAGACTGAGGTTCCTATGATTAACTATTTTGAGTCTTTGGGTAAGATAAGATTTTTCTCCAAAAGCAGCACTATAAATATTGTTAATGTGCTTAAAGTCTTCGATGCAACATTGAAAATATTGTTTGGAATAACATTAAAAACATTGTTTGGAATAACACTGAAAACATTGTCTGGAATCGTTTGATCTAGGGAATTGCAGAATGTCATATTCCGGATCAGAAATCCGCATTTGGCTTAATCGTGATGTTTTTTTTTTTTTTTTGGGGGGGGGGGGGCAAAAAGATATAAGCGGTGTTGTTGTTCGATGTATAAATCAAAAGAGATAAAAGTGGATGGTACCTCGGTCTTGGAGACTCCATTAGGACTTGAAGCATGGATCGAGATAATCTCCTATACCAAATTTTTTAATTCAAAACGCACAAATGACATCGATTCGAGCATAATTTTTTGCTTTGAACACATAATTACCAACAAAATAGAAATAAACAAAGCATGCTTACAAAACTTGCCTGAAATACGTGGGAACATGTTATGAAACGTATTCTAAAACCTATCAATTGCTGAGTTGCTACTAGACACTAACGCAATCGGAAGGGGAGTTTTGCCGAGCCATAAAACCAGGGTAGCCCACTATTTCTATGGAAATGCCTGTACTAATTCGGGACCATCATTGTAGACAATTTGATTGCTGGTTTTCCACTTGCTTTGTCTTTCACTCTCTGATTATGGATCTTTTCAATTCTGTTCGGTAATTTTGCTATTACCTGTATTATTTTTCTACAAATCACTTAAATGGACTATTCCAAACAACGGCAGTAGAATACCGAAGGAACAAAGGAGTGGAATGTACAAAAATCGAAGTCCAAAGACACGGCCAAAACGAGAATACAGAAAACAATGACGTTGAACACAGAAAACATTGACGTTAGACAGATACAAAGCGCAGAAATAGAAACCACAACATTCAAAAAGAAGACACTCACAGTGTATACTCCAATCAAACTGAGAGTGACTTCAGGTGCTCCGGAAGGGTAGGCATGTCCTGCTCTGCTAACAGCACCCGTCACACTGTAAGTGAGGAAAATATGTCTTTAAAAGATCTGTTTGATAGCTTATTGGTTTTAGTCATTTTTCTTACCCAAAGACATAACCAATTAAAAATCCATGGTACGTGTTACTTCTCAAACAGTGCCATGTTAACATTTTGATAAGGTTTTGTTATTACTTTAGTTGTCAAACATTGACAAGGATAAATCGGAACCACAAACATCAGCTTAAATTTAACAATATGATATACGCGACAACACAAAAAACTAAATCACTAACAGTGTTAACTCCCTTAAAACTCCAACTGACATTTTTATGCTACTTAAAAGTCAAGTGTTTTTTTCCAAATGAAAAAAAATCCAAATGTTTTAATTCGATCTGCACTGAAGAGAGATAATTTGTCGAAATGCGCATATGCAGAAACTAAATTAACAGTAACTGCGGTATTTTGATATTTTTTTTATCAAAATATCTTTTTGCTTACAGGTATAAAATGTTTACGTATACCATTTAGAGATGTCTATAGCTTTGGTGGAGCAATACATTGCGCTACAAACGATATACGTCGCAAAGGAGATTGTCTGAACTACTTCCCAAATTTGGACGTGAACAACAATTGAATTATACCTTTTACATATCTCCGAACTTGACTCTATTTTATGTTTTAACTCACTAATTTCCGTCATGCATCTATTTATCCCGTCACTAGCCCGATATAGTGGTTTGCTTCCCCATTGCAGCAATCGAGGCAGTCAAATGCCAAATAAATAAAATATTTTTAGCCCCGATATAAACTTGAATTTGTCAGAAAAAAGATATTCGAAAACATTCAAGTATTTAACATAGAGTTTATTAGCCAAGAGTAGTCTATATTTCCGCAATCAGAATGTCGTTTGTCGGTGGGTAACGTCTCCATAGAGAACATAGTAAGATTGCTTCGACTCCAAAAATTAAAACAGTCTGTTCACAGCGTACGTACATCTTTATTCCAGTGAGCAGCCAACACCTTAGGGAAATTATTCAAAATAATTCTATTAAGAAATTGATGCTTCTATATGGTTACCAATTTTGCTAATTAAATTGCTATATATTGTTGGTAATTTCCAATGAAATGTATCGTTTAAAATGTTTTAAAACCTTTTTTTTCAAATGTTCAAAGTGAAAAACTCGACAAACAATTGAGAAAATAAACAATGAGCTCAATTTCATCGAATAAATTTTAGGAAGCTCTCGAAACACTTTAATTCGTATCTTTGTAAAAATTAAGAAAGCCATACAAGAGGCTGATTGTTTCGTGCAAAGGTCAAGATTACCTCACAATGTCGATGATACCTCTATATTCGCGTGACTGAAGCTGATTACTATTCTGGACTGAGACCGAACATTACCGACATACTTTATATATAGCCAACATAGTCAACATGAGCAAAAGCAATACTGTAAACTAATATTTTACTAAGGCAAAAAAA
>MJUU01061247.1:75438-103188 GCA_002080025.1 Modiolus philippinarum
GGGGGGGGGGTGCACGGAAAGTGTTTCCAGCCCACGGACTATAATAGATAGTGGAGCTTTTGGTTGCAATGGAAACAATAACCAGAAAAGTGAAATACACTAGAAAAAAGGTATCTGCTACATACTTTACATTTTCGGCTATATTCAAAAGCTAGATAATAAGGGGATACCATGTCAAAAGTTTTTTGGAAATCGACTTGGAATGTCTTGACATCATGCAACCTTCAGCAATATGTATCACGTAGATTATAACCCCTGCCTGATTTTTTAGCCAAGTTGCGACAAAGTCAAACATCCTGCAAAAGTTCCATTATAAATCTCTAATTGAAATAAAAGAATTCATATGCTGATGTACAACTATTTGCATATCCGATGATGTACTTATGAAAATAACAAACATTCGCAACTCGGCTTTCGAACTTTTGGTACGTTTTCTGATTTTTTTCAATTTCAAAATGGTTTTGAAATAAAAATTGGTATTCCATATGTAACCGATGAATAATTTTAAAGAAAACTTAAATGAACAATGTGAAAGATACACTGAATCAGTTGGCATTGTCAAATGAAAGCATTTGAATGTTAAGTGAATTTACAATATAAACTCTTTAAGAAATGGGTATTATTATTGCAATTTATTTTTTATATATAGTTTTAGCTTGATATGAATTGTAATATTTTTTGCATCTTTTGTAAATATATAATCATGATAAAGAAGTAAGATTTTCTCATCTTTAATTATTGGTGTAAATATAGAATCCACAACAGCATCGAGTGAGAAACGACATTTCTACACTAGAGATAGTTAAATTTTCAATATTTTAACCGCGAGGCTTGCCGAGCATTTAAAATATTTGAAAATTTAACTATCGAGAGTGTAGAAATGTCGTTTCTCACGAGATACGGTTGTGGATTTTATTTCTCTAATGATTTCAAGGAGATTTTAGACAAAAAACATGACCCCCTTTTCTGATGATCCGAAATAAATGTGTTCTTTGAGCATGACGTCATCAGGCACGGTCGCCTTTTTTCATGACGTCACAATGGTAAAGTAGCAAAACGGCAAACAAATTAAACGTCATAATTGAATTTCATCCAATCATTTGCCGAGAACAACATTCTCTCTAGAGAGGAGAAACATATTTCTCCAACTGTTCAGGAAACGTGAAAACAGGACAGAAATTAGAGAAAGGAGAGCTTCATTGCTTTCAACTATACATTATCATTGAAAAAAAACAACAAAAAACAAGCAACAACAACAGAAAAATAATTCGTTTCATTGATATATACGACGCTAAAAGAGTGAACATTAACAATGAAAGGGTGTGGAGTATATGCACATGAGACAAAGTCTCTACAAATATAATATTAACTAATCAATGGAACAACGCTTTTATTGTTTTTTTTTTATCTCAAAGTCACTATGAGGCCTTCAACTATGAGCTTTGCTCATACCTCCTCACAGAAAGTTTAAGACAGACTCTAGGCACTGGTTTGAGCGGAATTCCTTGCTAAATGTCGAGCAACGCCATATCCATGTATCCCTTTCGTCACGGATTCGGGGTTGTCAACAAATATAAATTAAATTATTATATAGATTGCAGTGAAAGATGGAAATTTCTCAGTGAATTAAAAGTGATAATTAACTGTGAAATTATTTTCCACAATATCACTCTAGGAAGTGACGTCACAATAGACGTTGTCAACGTCGTTGTTAAGTAAACGTCTCAGCGGATTAACATCGAAAACGTAGTTCATGAAAACAATCTTTAAAATAAACCATTAAATATACAAGAACTGATCTTTATAATAAAAACAATAACTAATCCTAGATTCTGATTATCGAAAATATTCAACTCATGATCGAAAAACGCTGTAATTCACTCATGCGCTGCGCGCATTCGTGAATTACTGCGTTATTCGATCATTCGTTGAATATTTTGCGATAATCAGAATCTCGGATTAGTTATAGTATAATTAACTGACAATGTGCTCTTACAACTGTTGTCATCCATTCCGTGACAAAAACACTCACAGAGGACAATCACAACATACCAACAAACACAAGGCACTCATTTAGTCAATTGCAAGTTAACTTGTCTTAATAAAACTATGAGACGAGGGTACTATAAACAGACTGTTTTTACAGGAAGATAGACTAGCGAAATTGACCGTTTTGCTTCCGCATTTCACTCTCAAAAGTTGCGTAGTAATAAATTTTGTTTCAGGAGGGATATTTTTGGGATGTCCAAGAAATATCGCGGCTATAATATGATATCGAGTTGTCAAGGTAAAAAACTGTGGGAATAGCAACTATATGGTGACCCCTAGATGTTTTGTTTTGGGTCGGTGCTGACCCGAAAGCCGATTCTATTTGAAATCTTACAATATCTAATTTTTTGTAAATTTTGTTGAAACTAAGGAGTATCTCCCTCATGCAAAGCTCTGTCCTTAGCTGATTTTTGCTTTCTATTTAGATCATATTTGGTAATTTGTTCTCTATCAGTTTTAAAACATCTTTGACTTTATGGTCTTCCAAACGTTTAGATTTTATCTGCACTGAAGAGACATAAGTTGTCGAAATGTGCATATGCAGAATCAAAATTCACAGTAACTTCGGTATTTAGTTATTTTTTAACCTGGATATTGGATGTTGTCTCCTTGACATTTACCCCATTTCCTTTCTTTTTCATATTTCACAAAAGTCTAAGGACGGAAATTATAAGTTAATTAAACTTAGGACTAATATTTGTCGCCAGATGCTGCAGTATAAAATCTGAACAAATCAATCTGAAGCTAATTATAAAATGTGCACAAATCGCTCTGTAGCTAAGTTTAAAATGAACACATCATTCCGAAGCTAGGTATAAATGAACAAATAAATCTGAAGCAAAGTATAAATGAATAAATCACTCTTTGGCTTAGTTCTAACGAGAGCGTTATATAATATTCTGTTGATGTGAAATGTCCAGGTAAATCATGTAATTTGATTGGTTGGCTTGGCAGAGGATATGGTAGCAAAATCACAATTTTTAAACGCCTTTAAATGATAAATTGTAGCACTTCTAGCAAAATATCATTGATACTTATTCGGGCTTCACAAGCGATAGGATTCATATTCTCTGGCTGTACCCTATATCCACTCCGACTAATGGCTCAGGAGCTATAAAATACAGACAGGGAATATGAACCGGTACCCCCGTGAAGATTCACGAATAACATATCTATACAAATATAAAAAAATCCCTTTCATAGGTATAATCAAAGCTCCGATGGAGCTGAAACTCGAAAGCAATGAAAATCTACACGTGGCAAAACTTCGTAGTCATCCAAAGAACTGATGCATACGTCTGCATGTAAACGTGAAATAATCGGATTGTGTTATTTCGAATGTATGTCGATTTTATTGCTATAAATATGCAATACACATGTCACAGGTAAACAAATGTTATTTTCATCTTTGACAAATTACTGCGCGACAGGCGCGTTGATCCGAGACGCAATATAAAAAAACGAGTAATTTGATAAACATGCATATTGTTTTCAATTTGATATAACAAAACCGTATTAAACTCAAGAAAAAAATGAAGAAATACAAGTATATCTTAAATACAATTTTGAAAGAAACTTGCGCACTATATTTTATCGGAAGCACGAAGATCATCTGTTAGAGCTGTAAATAGGCTTGAGGAGTCACGTGATGTTTTTCTTGTCATTTCAACAACTCTCCAGCCATTTAATGGCTTTCGGGTTAAAAAGTAGTTGATGCATAAACATTCTTTCACTTTATTTTCTTTTCAGCTGCTTCATCAGTCTTTCATGAGGTCCTCAGTAAATAATGTCAAGAAATAGTGGGGGTGGGGGTGGGGGATGCCCAGTTCTACTTATGAGAAAAAGTTGATCAGCCACGGATTTAAGAGGTGGCGTGAGAGGCTTTCGCTCCCTAAAATCGGACAAAATATACTCTTAGGGAAATATCAGTGTTTTCGCCAAAATATACGTCTACAATTTCTATTTCTTTCCAATAGACCAAACTTAGCTCTTGAATCAGGAGTTAAAAGACAATTTTTCAAAACAGTAAAACTATAAAAAATTGACGGACATAATTATTTGTTACGTTGGGAGGACAAACAAGTAGTGAATCTAGATACGAGAACTTGGATATAGTCTATTGTGCTCCCTCTTACTTCAAATCCGGCTTCCATCCCTGGAGGTTACCAAGCCTTGGTGTAAAAATACAGATAAGATATGGTTCATGCTATGTTTTCCGTGAACATATGCCTCAAATCATGTTTCAATCTTTAGATTTACACAATTCTACGGAGTAATTCCAATGTATCTCAAAAATGTGAAACCAGTTCCATTACATACGTCCTATATTCAATAAACCTCTGTTTATTTCGTTGAGTCCCAATGTGTTATACGCCATAATGCAATTTCTTTCATAACAATTACAAGAAAAAAAGACTAGATACTAGAAAATTTGCATGAAACCCGGATTTAGTTGCAATTTGTATGAGTTCTGATTTAATATTTTGTAAAATTTATTAAAAACGTTGCTTCTTCATTCTTGCAAATTCCATGTATGTGAATGCCATGGGGAAGTATACCAGAAAAGTGAAAAGGATGTGTTTAAGTTTTACAGTTACAAATGTAATCACTAGTTTGTCCAATTAGCAACAGTTGCTAAGGACTAAGATTCTGGGGATAGAAACCAAACGGCAAAGAAGTTCAAAAACAAATACCATACAATGTAGTATTACTTTATATCTATAAAAATAACTGACGGTACTGAAACTCTAACTCGCTGAATATTCGCAATGAAAATCTTAGAAACACGAGACCCTTCGACCACGAGTTTCGATTGAAGACTGAAATTAGTTATTTGGAATGGTAATTAAATATAGTCCGAAATCCCATTTCTCACCACTCTCTGCCATTGAATTTTTTGCAAACTTCTTTTGACAACCTAGAAGACCAATGTGATATATATTCGTTTTTAATGAACAATTAGGAATCGTTTGGACATTCCTTTTCAGTGTGTTAAGCATTCTCCTCATATTGATGTCAAGAAAATAAACGCCAATCGTCTAAAGTAACACAGCATTCATTGTCAATTATACCAGAGATAAACAATTGCTAAAAATGCATCAGATGTAGCATAGGGTGATCAATTACAGCGCCTGAAGCGATGAAATTAACATCATACCAGGGCTATGTAATTAGCAAGAAAATTAATGACGCAGTAATCGAGTGCGTCTACTGATATCACTGGTACCATTCCAGTGTCAATACTCATATCTCAACCACTGCACATGCACTGATAAAATGCAAACAACTTCTCAATAACCAACAATTTTATAATGTTACAAAATAAAGTCCAGAGACATGGAAAAATGGGAACATCAGAAGACGGAAGACCAAGGACACAAAAAACTCAAACTCACGGTGTGATCTCCCACAAAAATAGAAAGAAAAACATGACGGTGCCATCAGTTGTACTAGAAGAGCAAATATATGCTGCACCTTAAAAGACAATCATAAGATATTCAAGGAATTTTCGGTTTAAACATGAAATATATATTTTGTTCCAAAAATTTCAAAGGTAAAGTTAAAACCATTTATTATGTTAAGGTGACAGTCACAGAATTACCAAAGGGACAAAAGTAACGAAAGCTGACAAAGCCCCCACTTAGCAGTTGTAGAAAGTGTATTTGGTCTTTCAAAAGTCATTGTATAAACCATATGCAATCAAATCTGAAATATGCACTCCATACGCTGGGTATTACCTCAATTGTATATTGCTTCTAAAAACGGAATGTTCACATTTGAGAAATTAAAAATCAATAAATTGGCATATAGCCTAAATTTCAGACGTCAGGTTCACATATGAAGCAAAATTAGATGAAACAGTTGTGTATGACCTCTAGTTCAGTAATATAAATCCGTTGCAAATATTTTTACACCTTCTATAATAAGAATAAAGTAATGGTCTATATATACTGGAAGCTGAGATTCAACAGCATGAGCTAGTTATTTTGTTTTTTCTCTGTATAAGCCATTGTAAAAGTTTGCTTCATAAAAAAAGAAAAGTCAACTTAA
Source organism: Modiolus philippinarum (assembly GCA_002080025.1). Taxonomy (NCBI): domain Eukaryota; kingdom Metazoa; phylum Mollusca; class Bivalvia; order Mytilida; family Modiolidae; genus Modiolus; species Modiolus philippinarum. The sequence goes on from MJUU01061247.1 coordinate 81,538, forward strand.
ACTAGGGCACATTTTGTTCCCATATGAATCGTTATTTTAGCGTGTATTTTAAAATACACAAAGACTCCCATATATCACAAATAAGGTCATGTGTGTGGTTGATGGGCAGTTATACAGCAATTAAACTATATATACTGGAAGCTGAGATTCAAGAGCATGAGCTAGTTATTTTGTTTTTTCTCTGTATAAGCCATTGTAAAAGTTTGCTTCATAAAAAAAGAAAAGTCAACTTAAACTAGGGCACATTTTGTTCCCATATGAATAGTTATTTTAGCGTGTATTTTAAAATACACAAAGACTCCCATATATCACAAATAAGGTCATGTGTGTGGTCAATGTGTGTGGTTGATGGGCAGTTATACAACAATTAAACTTCGAATCTTGTAAAATTCCGAAATGCTGAAAAATCCCATTTTTCACGAAAATCGCCCAAAATATACAATTGTACCCTTATTTTGGCGTTAAAATTGCATATTGCGAAATATAGAATGCATTTTTAAAAGAAAGTAAATCATTAGTATGTTTTGTTCATATAAATGTACAGAAATACATATTTTGGGGATTTTTAAGCATCATTTTCCTGGGGCAGGGGTAAAATTTTCGGAATTTAGAGTCACATTGAACACTCGTTGTTCTTCTTAACATTGTTTTTATATAATTTATATATCGGTAAGAACAATGAATTGGAATATCTGCATATAGATCCTCCAGATTTGCCACATATAACTATTTAAAAGTGAATTTTGGACAAATCTGAAATGCTGAAAATCCCCATTTTTCATCAATTCTGTACAAAATATTAAGTTTAAGCTGACAAGTGGGACTTAAAATGACAAATCTTGATAGAAATTATGCAACATTGTTATATTCAATGCAGATTTTGTTTGTTTTGGTTCTTTTTGTGCGAATATAGTAAAAAAATGACTATCATAGGGAAAATTAGTTGGAGTAGGGGTAGGTTTTTAGGTATTTAGAGTCACATTAAACACTCCTTGTTTTTCAAAACAGTGTTTTTAGACATCTAATGTATCGCTTAGAACAAATAAATGGCATAGTTGCAGATGAATCCTCCAGATTTGACATATATTACGATTTAACAATGAACTTTGGAGAAATCTGAAATGTTGAAAATTCCCATTTTTCATCAGTTTGGGCCAAATATTGAATTTTAATCAACAAATGGCTCTTAAAATACCAAATCATGATGTAATTCATGCAACATTGTCATATATAACACACATTTTGAGTGTTCTAGTTATTTTTATGCGAACTTGGACTAAAAATTGACAATTTTAGGGAAAATTTGTTGGGGTAGGGGTAAGATTCTCTGTATTCAAAGTCACATTAAACACCCCTTGATATTCTAAACACTGTTTTAAGACAACTCATGTATTGCTTAGATCAATTAATTGGCATATCTGCAGATATATCATCCAGATTTGCCATATATAACGGGTTAACAGTGAACTTTGGCAAAATCTGAAATGTTGAAAAATCCCATTTTTCATCAATTTCGGGCACAATGTTAACTTTGAGTCAACAAATGGCTGTTAAATTACCAAATCGTGATATAATTCATGCAACATTGTCATATTCAACACACATTTTGCGTGTTTGACTTACTTTGTTGCGAACATAGACAAAAAATTGACAATTTTAAGGAAAATTTGTAGGGTAGGGGTAAGATTTTCGGTATTTTGAGTCGCATCAAACACTTGTTGTTTTTCTTAACAATGTTTTCAGACATGTAATGTATCGCTTAGAACAATAAATTGGCATATCTGCAGATATATCCTCCAGATTTGGCATATATAACGATTTAACAGTGACATTAGGGCAAACCTGAAATGTTGAAAATTCCCATTTTTCATCAATTTCAGGCAAAATATTGAGTTTAAGTCAACAAATGGCTGTTAGAATACGAAATTTATGGCATTATTTATGAAACATTGTCATATACAACACACATTATGCGTGTTCGAGTTAATTTGTTGCGAACATAGACAAAAAATTGACAATTTTAGGGAAAATCTGTTGGGGTAGGGGTAAGATTTTCGGTATTTTGAGTCACATCAAACACTTGTTGTTTTTCTTAACAATATTTTCAGACATCTTATGTATCGCTTAGGACAATAAATTGGCATATCTGCAGATATATCCTCCAGATTTGGAATTTTGAACGATTTAACATTGAAATTTGGGCAAATCTGAAATGTTGAAAATTCCCATTTTTCATCAATTTCAGGCAAAATATAGAGTTTAAGTCAACAAATGGCAGTTGAAATACGAAATCATGGTATAATTGATAAAACATTGTCATATACATCACACATTTTGCGTGTTATGGTTATTTTTATGCGAACATAGACAAAAAATTGACAATTTTACAGTAAATTTGTTGGGGTAGGGGTACGTTTTCTTGATGTATGATGTTTAAATTACATAAGAATGGCCATTATTTGTAATAGTTGTAAAGCAAATATAATGAGTTTTCATTTGATACCTACTTTAAATGATATTTGTTTACTGAAAAGTAATATTGGGCAAAAGAATGACAAAACTTAGTCAAAATCGGAAATATTCAAAGATCCATTTATTTGGTCTATTTGAATATAAAACTTTGGTCATTAAAAATATGTTAACATTATGTTAACATGTTTTATATTCAAGAAAATAGATTGAAAAACTAAAAACAATTTTCAGAATTGGGAATCGAGATGTACTTCGGGTTCTTTAGACCATCAAACTTGCGCAATTTGAATGAAAATATCTAAATTTTCCTCAATATTTCAAAGGGATACGGGTACGTTTAATGGCGCTATGGAACGTATTGGGCATAGAAATTGTAAAAATTTGGGTTCTTTGTAAAGCTCATACAATAAGCAATCATTTGATACATCGTTTTTATAACTGGTAAGCATTTAGTCAACATTTTGAAGGAACTGAAAGAAAAACTTGAACGAAAAACAAAATTTTCCAAAATTTCGGTAGGTGGGTCTAAAAATGGGGCCTGTTCCAACAGTGCGTGCAGGTTATGCTCGTGTTAACATGTTTTATTTTGAAGAGGGGATGTATGGGGACTTTAAAAAATGGGTGGGGTTAGGAAGTGGGGGGGGGGGGTGCACGGGGGTTATTCCAGCCCATGGACTATGTAATTTATTACTCTTAAATAGTTACCGCAAATTAACAAGAGGTTCTTCTCAAGAGCCTGTATCGCTCACCTGGACCGTGGCTGGCATAGATAAAAGGCATTTCCAATCGGGTCCAATGTTAAACTACGTTCCCTGCTGGGGCAATTTTGGATTAGGTGAAGACAAGCCAAATGCAAATTTGAAGCGGTCCACTAGAGGACTTTTGTATATTGGGTTAGTGGTTTCAGATACCTAATTCTTTCAATTTAATCCAATATAAACAATCTTAATGCTGACAGCCATATTGGATGAGGTGTTGTCATCCTGGATACCTTTATTGGAAGGTATCATCTAAGTACCATTGTGTTCTATTCGGACCCATTTTGATCACCTTTCAATAATAATTCGGGCAGGGGTTTCCCTTACAATCTAGGTAATAATTATTGCCGAAATCAAAACATTTCAAGCCTCTTTCAAATATATTAGGGCAGGGGTTTTCCTTATTAACTATTGTTTACATATTTCTGAAAACGAAACATAAAATTTAAAAGAATACATTTTTCTAAAAAAAAATCAGTTTTCTTGTTTGGTTTCCATGGCAACAGAAAGCTCCAGCATACTTTACAACCCAAAATAGAACATTCAAAAAGAAATTGGGCAGGGCTGCTCCTTATAATAAAGGTAATATACATATTGCTGAAATTAAAACATTCACAGTCCTCCTTTTAAAAAAAATGGGCAGATGTTCCCCTTGTAATCTAGTTTATACATACTGCTGAAACAACGGTAGTAGAATACCGAAGGAACAAAGGAGTGAAATCAGTGGCGGATCCAGACTTTCTGCTAAATGGGCCCCGACCCATAATTTTTTCAAAAGGGGGGCCCGGAACCCAATTTTTTTTAAAACCCCTAGGAAGTTTAAATATTTTCCAACCTAAGGGGGGGGGGCGAGCCAACCCGGCCCCCCCTAAATCCGCCACTGGAAATTTACAAAAATCGAAGTCCAAAGACACGGCCAAAACGAGAACACAGAAAACAATGACGCTAGACACAAAAACAATGAAGTTAGATAGATACAAAGCACAGAAACAGAAGTTACAACATTCAAAACAAAGGCACTCACAGTGTGAACTCCAGTGAAACCTGACAGTGACATCAGGTGCTCCGGAAGGGTAAGCATGTCCTGTTCTGTTAACAGCGCATGCCACACTGTGAGTGTTTCAATCCGGGAAAATGTGAAATTCGGTAGTCAAATCCGAGAAGACGTGAATCTAGCTGAAAATGTCCACTTTCAATTGGGATACTGACACGTCATATCTTTCAATGATGTTATGGTGACGGCCATAGAATTTCTTGAGGGATGAAATTAACATAGGTTGAACAAATCCCTGACTAAGCAGCTTTTGGGATAGTGTTTGTGCACTGTTCAAAAAATCACTGTACAAACTACACGCTCGATGGTAACGAATCAACTGTGAAATGTACACTCCATAGGCTGGAGAGGTAGGTATATTGCTGCCAAGAAAGGTAAAGTTCACAATTGGGAAATTAAAATCATCACACTTGTCATATAGTTTAGATTTCAAACGTCAATCTTCGTATATACAATAAAAGATATAGGTACGAAGCTGAAGAAGGTGTTTCAGTTGTTTCTGTAATTTCAAGCTCATTTGGATAGATCTGATGTGAATATCTTTAAATTTAGGATTATTAAGAGAAAGTACATCGTCTATGTAGAGGAAGCTGAAATTAAAGGACTGGGCTAAATGTTTTTGTTTTCTTTGAATGAGCCCTTGTAAAAACTTGGCCTCGAACGCTGAAATGATACATAAAATATCTAGCAGAATACTTTTTTTTTAAATTTCAGTTTTCTGTTCTGGTTTCCATGGCAACTAAGAGCTCCTCTATCCATAATAACCCATATCAGACCACAATTCAGATAAAAATGTGGACAGGGTAAACCGGTTCCCCTAACTACCCTTAGGGTCCAATGTTAAAACCATGTTCCCCACTGACAGACATCTTGGATGAGGCATAGACCTGCCGGATACCTGTTATAGAAGGGACCATCTAAGGACCATTGTGGCTAAGTTTGGTTTTAATTGGACTGGTAGTTTCGACGTCTGAGAAGATCTTTGAATGTACTTTCCTTAGGGTCTAATGTTAAAACTATATTGATAGCTGGCAGTCATCTTGGATGAGATACGGACCTGATGGATACTTTTTTTTAAAAAGTACCATCTCAGGACAATTGTGACCAAGTTTAGTTGTAATTGGAGTGGTTGTTTCCGAGAAGATCTTTTTTGTCTGTTCCATTGGATCCAATGTTAAAACTATGTTCCTGCTGGCAGCCATCTTGAATGAGGTACTGACCTGTCGGATACCTATTTTGGAAGGAACTATCTAAGGACTATTGAGACTTAGTTTGGTTCTAATTGGACTACTAGTTTATGAGAAGATCTTTGAATGCATTTTCCCACAGGGTCCAATGTTAAAACTATGTTCCCCGCTGGCGGCCATCTTTGATGAGGTACGGACCTTTCGGATACCTTTTTTGGATGGGACCATCTAAGAACCATTGTGACTAAGTTTGGTTATAATTGGACTGGTAGTTTATGAGAAGAAGATCTTTGAATGTCTTTTCCAATAGGGTCCAATGTCAAAACTATGTTCCCCGCCGGCGGCCATCTTTGATAAGGTACGGACCTTTCGGATACCTTTTTTGGAAGAAACCATCTAAGGACCATTGTGACTTACTTTGGTTCTAATTTGACTACTAGTTTCTGAGAAGAAGATCTTTGAATGTATTTTCCCATAGGGTCCAATGTTAAAACCATGTTCCCCACTGTCGGCCATCTTGGATGAAGTACGGACCTGCCGGATACCTTTTTTGGATGGGACAATCTAAGAACCATTGTGACTAAGTTTGGTAATAATTGGACTGGTAGTTTATGAGAAGAAGATCTTTGAATGTCTTTTCCAATAGGGTCAAATGTCAAAACTATGTTCCCCGCCGGCGGCCATCTTTGATGAGGTACGGACCTTTCGGATACCTTTTTTTGGAAGAAACCATCTAAGGACCATTGTGACTTAGTTTGGTTCTAATTTGACTACTAGTTTCTGAGAAGAATATCTTTGAAAGTGTTTTCCCGTAGGGTCCAATGTTAAAACTACGTTCCCCGCTGGCGGCCATATTGGATGAGTTACGGACCTGCCGGATACAATTTTTAAAGGGGACCACCCAAGGACTATTGTGACCAAATTTGGTTTCAATTGGCCCTGGTGGTTTAAGAGGAGAAGATCTTTGAATGAAAAGTTTACGACGGTTGACGGACGGACGACGGACGCCAAGTGATGGAAAAAACTCACCCTGGCATAGTCATGTGAGCTAAAAACCGAACTTAATTTTGGAGATAATACGTGTTTGTGATTCCAAATTGCCAATAGATACATGTATTAAAAACACAATTTGTCATTTTTCCAGACACTGCCTGACTTTTCTATGGGCATCCACTTTAATCAAAATTGTATCCACTTTAACCATGCATAAATAACTGTATTCTTGAACAAATTATGATTTACGAGTACCAAAAAAGATTATCATTTTTTTTTTGGTACAAAAACATTTACTGAATGTATCGGATTTCTGCTAATTTAGAGGTAGGATAGATGAAGAGAAAATGAAAAATTAAATGCTGGCAATGAGCAAGACTTTTCGAGAAAAGTAAGTAAGGAGACTTTTGGATTTTTTAAGAATATTCATCTTTTTCACGACGCTTGTAGAATAGGCTTTGATACAGTAGCCCTTAAGGTCATACTTAACTGCAGTCAATAGAGTGATAAGGAGTCTGGATAGGTGTTTAGTAGTGAACCTTGAAGATACATATTAAATGAAATTCTGATGGTACGAATTTTTATTTTGCTTACGTACCAAGTTGAGTGTTACTTCCATCCACTTTAATACAAAAGTATGCCTAAATAAAAGTGTGATCTTTTATTTTCACTAGACCTTCCCTAGATATTGTAGTTGGGGTCAAAAATGAATTTGTTCGAAAGTCTCATTTATTTTCCAGTCAAATAAGTGACCTACAAAAAGAAATGTTGAAAGCAGTGTCCGCTGGTACTATTGCATAGTTTTCTTGGCCGTTGTTCGTAGTTTTTAAAACAAGAGAATGGTTCAAATATTGTGGGCGATCTGGTTTTCACCCCTGTTTTCAAACACCGAATTTGATTGACAGTTTCAAAATAACTTGATTGATCTGATCCTGTCTGCCAAATTTTGTAGTGACGATAAGTAATTAGTGTTTACACGTTCTTCTGGGCCTCTAGTTTGTCTACTAACGACGTCTATATTTTGAATCCACTGCTATTATTTTCCTTTGTCCATATTTACGTATATAGTTATTGTAATGTTCGGCCATTGTAGGTGTTTCCTGTTATCTTTCCTCCATAAATTGAATAGTAGACTGATTGGGTTTAGGTATCAAGGACACATGGATTAAAGTACTATTCGAGTGCACTTCACTTTCTTATTTCAGGAGATATTGTACCATAAACCATGAAAAACAATTATTATAAAGCATTTTTGAAATTCTACAAAGTTTACTTGATTATGTTAGTGCTATAAATATTAGTTATACATTACAGTTAAGATAATTCTTCATTACTATCAAGGTAAAGTGATCTGTTAAATGTATAATGCTGAAGAGTGATAAACGCTGAAGACATTTAGTGAGTAATATGCATCATAAAACTGCCTTTCACCTATTTGCACTTGATAGATATGTATTATTAAAACAATTATACACATTACTCAAACAATTTTGTAAAATGGTTGTATGTGCTTTTATTTAAATTTAAATGATTTTTCTTGGATCTGGTGGCCAATACTTTAGCATGACCATTTTCGACAAATTTGATATATAAGTCCAAAAAGATGTCGATCCCTACTAAGTGGTTTCCTTCGTTTCCTTTATCTGTAGTTCTGGGTGTTAAATCTTGGAATCAATTTAGTAAAAGATACGTTACTAATTGAAAGAACATCATCAATATATCTGTAAGTGAGATTGAACGATCTAGAATCTTTTATTTTATGATCTTTTACGAGTCCCTGAAGAAATTCCGTCTCGTAAGAATATAAAAACCATTCTGCGAGTACAGGAGCACAACTAGTGCCCATCAGTATACAAACTTTCTGTTGATAAATTACATCTCCAAATATATTACACAAATATGTTATCAAAGGAAAATCAAACATACTGCACACCGGTTTTTCATCATATCATTATAAACCTATGTTCAAATACAACATATTATCATCTCCGAAACATCAATTGCTTCCAACCCACTACCAGCTTACCAATGCTTACAAAACTATTATCAACTAAGTGACTTATCAAAAACTTACTTACAAAACATTATCAACTTACTTACAAATCATTTTCAACATACAAATAATTATCCACTTAATTATACCCCACGCAACGAAGTTGCGGATGCTAAATAGTTTTTGACTGGTCCGTCATTCCGTCCGTCCGTCAGTCTGTCATTTATGGTAGGTTTACACTGTCGATCAAAGCAACTCGACCGAACTCGATCTATGAATATTCATCAATCGGGACACTGATCTTGAATGCTCGTGTTCGGTCTACTAACCAAATCGGGGCGATCTTACTAACTCTCCTGAGCTCGAGCTGTGTTCCCGAATATTTTTGACATGTCAAAAATATCGTGAAGAGGTCGTGTGCATTATATATCGAGAACAAGTCGGGAATCAATCGGGGTCTGATCGAGGTAGTCGTGAAGAGGTCGAATCGAGTCTGATCGAGTTTCAAAATTTTAGCCGATCATGCCGATTTATAGCCGACTTTAACTCATTCGCTTCTCGATTTATGCCGGGTCGCTTCCTGATCAACTCGATTAGTACTCGATCATTACTCGACTAACACGATTCTTTCTTCTTTTCTATACTAGATCTTCCCGACCATAACCCGATTTTTTCCTGACCTGTATCCGACTTTTACTCGACCACTCAAGACCTTTACTCGATGTAACACGACAGCTTGTCATCTTTTCACAATAGCACAACATGAGGCTTTCGAGAGCCTCAGTCTCTTACTAGGGTTTTACTTCAGTTTTTAAAAGAGCCATCCAATGGACTAAAATGAAACTTGTGATCAAGTTTGGCTGATGATCATCTTTGATATGATGAGAATCTGCCGGATACTACCTCAAGTGGTGACCAGCCAAGGACTATTGTTTTTTTAATTTTGGCCAATTGGAAAAGTAGTTTGATGAGAATCTGCCGGATACTACCTCAAGTGGGGACCAGCCAAGGACTTTTGTTTTCAACTTTGGCCAATTTGCAAAGTAGTTTCAGAGAAGATATTTGAATGGATATCCTAGTAGGGTTGAATATTAATTTATGTTCCCCGTTGTGGTCAATCTTGGATTGCATGTAGACAAGATAGATAAAATTTTAAAATTGGAACATCCAAGGACTGTTTTGACCAATTTTGGTTGCAATTGGTCCAATAAAAATCCTTTTGTCACAATGTTTAACTTTGTCTCCCTTTGGCAGTCATCTTGTATTAGCTAACGATATGACAGAGACTATTTTGAAAAGGGACCATCATTTGACAACAAGTTTGGTCTAATCGGCTTAGGGGTTTCAGAGGTAACGTTTTAATGAGTTTTCCCATAAGATTTTGGGAAACTATATTCCCAGTTGGCGGTTGTATTTGATTAGGAGCGGACATGACGTTTTTTTCACATTGTCATGACTCGGAGGTTTCTGTGTAGAATATATTTGAATGCAAAGTTCATGGACATGGGACACAAAATAATGGCAAAGGCTCAACATGGGTATATCAGGATTGTAGAAAAAATATCAGATTGTGCATGTTACTAGTTAAATCAAAGGATGAAGTGCAGAGGGCTTTAATTCAATCGACTATAGCTATGCTGACAGAATTTGAAATTGAAACCAAGATGTACCTAATAATACACACTCCAGAAACAGATTCAATAAATACATGAATTCAAGAATATTGTATCTTCCAAGCAGGTTTTAATTCTTATCATAAGATATGATTCAAGCTAAATTACATCAGAAAAAATGCGATTTTGAACATTTGTAACATGTACTAGAAAATAAAAAATTCTTTTAGATTCGCTCCGGGAAAATGATGTACCCCACGGGCAGCCCTCGCTTTTTTTGCTTTCTAAAAACCGGATTTTTCTACAGAAAGCAGGTTTAAAGCTATACACGGAAACTACTGTAAGTCTAGTTACCACCGATATCAAGTGATGATTTGTCTTCTGTTAGTCTTACATGTAATGACAGGAAAAACGCACAGTCACATTCTGACGCATGCTGAGGAGGATGGCCTGATAGTATGTGAAAGCGAACATTCATTCCTCTGTAATATTGACTTTGAAGCATTTGCTATTGTCTAACCCAAACAACGCATCTTCTGTGTCAGACCCGCCTTCTCTGCTACTCTAGATCTAACACAATTATCATCTTTTCTTTGAAGCATCAGCCACATGGGCCACAAATTTGGCATCTCTACCACCATGCTGAACTGTTCCCTGAATTTTCACATTTTATCCCCATATATACAAACGTATAAACAGGACAAACTCGAGCACACTCGACCATTTTACGATCTTCTCCCGACCAGGTCTAGTTAATCAAACACACATCGGGCTATGATCTGGCTCAATCTGACAAGATTGGTTGTTCGAATGAGGGGCGAGCACAAATCGTATGTGAATCGTAAAGAGATCGATAATGGTCGAGTGTTAGTCGTGTTAAATCGAGTAAAGGTCGAGTGGACGTCGTGAGCTAGCTCGATCATTAAATTTTATGACGTTGATCGGGATAAAACAGCATGGTCGAGTTGATCGAGTTGGTCTGATCGGTAAACCTAGCATAAGTGGGTACACCATTGTCCAGATAACTCCTCCTACAGTTTTAAGCTAGGTAATTTTTATTTTTAGGTTGATTGTGCACATATCAAAGATGTGCACGGTATTTGGATTTTGACTTTGGATAATTTTTCAGAAAACTACGCATTGTTGAACTTCGGCGTTTTTATTCATTATACAGTGGAACCTGTCTAATCCGTCGTATTATGGGACCATAAAAATGTGTCGGATTATGCAGGATGTCGGAATACTCAGGTTTAAAAAACATTTGAAAGCTATCTTTGGGACTATTAGATTACGTCGGGTTGGACAGGATGTTGGAATACTCAGGTGTCGGATTAGACACGTTTCACTGTATTGCATATAGGGTACATCATTTGTCTGGATGACTCCTCCTACAGTTTATAAGATGGGCAGTTTTTATTTTGCAGATTGATTGTGCACATATGTGCATGCTACTTAGATGTTGATTTTGGATAATGTTTCAAAAAAACTACACATTATTGAACTTTGTCATTTTATGCTTTATATTGCATATTGGGTACATCATTTGTCCGGATAACTCCTCCTACAGGTTATAATACAGGAAGTCTTTATTTTGCAGGTTGACTTTGCACATATCAAAGGTGTGCATGCTACTTGAATTTTGATTTTGGATAATTTTTCAGAAAACTACACATTATTGAACTTTATCATTTTTATGTATTATATTGCATAAAAGGTACATCGTTTGTCCGGATAACTCCTCCTACAGTTTATAAAATAGGAAGTTTTTATTTTGCAGGTTCATTGTGTACATATTAAAGATGTGAATGCTAATTTGATTTTGATTTTTGATAATTTTCAGAAAACTACATATTGTTGAACTTTGTCATTTTTATGCATATATTGCATATAGGTTGCACCGTAAGTTGTGCATCTGTAAGAGATGTGCAAACTACTTGGATTTCGATTTTGATATTTTTTAGATACTAGTAATGCAGGATTATCAGATATGTGGGGGTGTGGGGTATGTGAGCTTGCTCACTAAAGTTCTTTAATCATCAAATTATAATCTAGCTCCATCCTACGGGATGTATATTTCTCAACTAGCAGAATTTAAGTATAAACTTAAATTCGTTTATCGCGTCGGGCTTTACGGGATCGTATACTTTGTTTTATATAACAACCTTTTGTAACGAGTTACTTCCCTTTCCAAATCACACGATTCTAGAGTCAACAGCGTTATAATTTTAAAGAGAAAATCCAAGGCCATCAACACAGAAGTGTGCTTAGTATCAATCAATAAGGGTCGGTAAAGTAATTATTAACTTGAGGCAGAATATTGTATGCAATTGAATTGTTTTTTTTTCATGAATTATTCGGAATTATTAGAACTCTATTGCAGGCTGTGATCGCCACGCCGTTGAATCGCGATCCTGAGGCATCAGTCATTTTATGAATAAGTAAATCCATAATGTACTTATACAATGATATATTTATATATTTGTGTCTGTGTCTGTTTGCATGCTTGTTTAAAGTTGAAAGGTCCATGGTGAAAGTATGGGCCCCGGCAAGCTTTTGCCATTGCCATCGGTCACAGGTTTTTGAAAGCAAGATTTCATGTCAAATGACAGATTATAATTACTAGTATCATGGATCACTGATGTTATGCATTATGAAATAAACGTAATGGGCACATCTCAATAATAACAAAAAAACAAAAACAAAAACAAAAACAAAAAAAAAAAAAAAAAAAAAAAAAAAAAAACAAAAAAAAAACGACTAGCATAACCCGAATCTCCGACTTAAACTCGTACCCGCCTGTACCAGTTTTTCAATAAATGCAAAATCATTCCAATTTTAATAATTATTATGCTCAGTTTCATGTGCGAAATGTTGAGAAGGTCAACAAGAAAGAGGAAAGCTCCCTCATATAGTCCAGTGCCTGTGGTAGCTGCTGCAGCCAGACATACCGTTACTCCTGTTGTAATATCGTCAGTTTCAACTATGCCGAGCCAAAATCCTGAAAGGAGCACGTCAGTGGGGATGGCTTCGCCATACTATGGTCATCATGTTTCTGTGACAAGTCCGTCATCTAGTGCATCTAGTTCATTTGCGTCCGTTAGAGTGTCAGGTCACAGTCTTGTGAATTTTCCACAACAGCCACCCATTGTACCAAGTGCAGTGTCAGACCAAAATATTATGCAGCCACTTCATTATTCATCAGACACGACTACCCAAGGCCCAGTCAGCACAGGTAATTGCAATGTTATGCCTGTACAAATAACCCCCATCTTTGACCAAATTCACACACCACACCAAATTTTTGAAATAACAACTGATATAACAGTAAATGTGCCCAAAATATAAAAGCAAAAATTAAAAAAAGGGGAACATGTCGATTTGGCATCCTTATTTACAAACAATCAGCATAACGATATGAGACAAAAGTTAATATTTCAGCAACGGGAGCTAATCTTACAACCAAATCAAAACTACAGAAAAATTTTCTCAATTGAAACCTGGACAAGTGCATTTATTATATACATAAGTATATATTGTTCAGCACATCCTGAAAAATTTCAGGATCTTTTGAAATATATGAGTATGGTCAGATTAGGGGCATCAAGATGTACAAATCTAAGTTGGAAAATGTATGATGAGCAATTCCGCTTGCGAAAAGCACAAGATCCCACAAGTTCTTGGTCCACCGTTGACTACGAATTATGGTTAATATACATGAACAACACAAAAACTGTACCCAGTACTGGTAATCATTCCTCTTTTTTAGATACAAATAATAGCACTAGCCCCCTAAATGCTACAATTCCAATTATGAAGGGACTTGTTTCAGGCAGCACTTTTTTATAGTCATTCTTGTATACGTTGCAATGGGGGCATTCGATGTTCGTCTGTCCCACCAAGACGGGGCAGCCAAAATTTCAAAATTTGGGTTCGATGTTAAGACCTGAATACAAAGGGTCTGGAAACTTCAGGCTGCCAAGGAATCCACAATTGACTCAAAATTTTTCATTTAGGCAACCTGGACCACATTCGAGACAAAGATCTCAATTTGCGCCTTTGGGACAAGGGCTACACGCCTATAAACAACAATAATTTGCAGAAACTTTTGGTGAGTTATCCTGACCAGGAAGTTGCCACTCAATTATATGAAGAATTTACAAATGGTTTTAGACTCAATTATGTGGGTCCACGAATGCACACACTTTCAAATAACTTGTTATCTGCCGAACAACATAAAGACGAGACTTTAGACAAACTCCATAATGAAGTTAACCTAGGGCGCATGTTAGGCCCCTTTTTAAATGCCCATCTCAACTTTACAGATATCACCTATAGGACTTGTCCCCAAATCAGATGGAAATTATCGCCTTATAACAAATTTTTCACACCCTATAAATAAAGGTATAAATTCCTTTAAAGATCCGGAATTTTGTAAAGTCAGTTATTCCTCTCTTGATAGTACTTTGGAAATGATATACGATTGTGGTAGATCAGCAGAACTGGCAAAAATTGATATTAAATCTGCATTCAGGCTGTTGCCCATAAATCCAGCTGACTTTGATTTGTTCGGGATTAGATTTAATGATATGTATTATATAGACAAATGTTTACCTTTCGGCTGTTCGGTCTCATGTAATTAATTTGAAAAGTTCTCCAGTTTCTTTTGCAGTGGGTGGTTGAAACTCGTTCCAATTTGCATTTACTTGATCATTATTTAGACGATTTTATATTTGTGGGAAAAGAATCAACTGGTGATTGTTTAATGTAATGAATACTTTCAAGGGGGTTTGTCATGATCTCGGTGTTCCTATCGCCGAAAATAAGACAGTCGGCCCGGCCAACAACATTACATTCTTGGGATTTATCATTGATACAGTACTTATGATGGTCAGAATACCAGAAGAAAAACTTCAAAAACTGCGCAATCTGTTACAACCTTTGTTGCATAGGAAAAAAATAAAGCTTAGGGAATTGGAATCAGTAATTGGCTTAATGTCATTTTGCTCAAGAGCGATCCCGTCTTCAAGGACCTTTATACATCGTTTATACGTAGCAGCTGTAAATGACAAAAAAGCCGTATTATATGGTACGTAAAGTATGGTCGACAAACGACACGCTTGAGCTATTCACCGATAGTTCCGGAAACCCTGAATTAGGTTGTGGGGCATTCTTTCGTGGTTTTTGGGCACAGCTCCGATGGCGAGTAAGTTTGAGAAACATGCAAATCTTTAATAACATGGCCCTGTTAGAATTAATCCCTGTTGTACTCGCCCTATTTCTGTGGTCAAACTATTTGCAAGCAAAGAAAATACTGTTTCGTATAGACAATCTTGCTCTTGTAAGCATTATAAACAAGAGAACGTCAAAAAATAAACAAATTATGAAACTAATTAGACCTCTTGTTTTATTGACAATGCTAAACCAGGTTCAATTTAAAGCCAAACATATCAGTAGTACGGAAAATTCAATTGGTGACGCATTATCCCGTTTTCAGATGGATCGTTTCAGAGTGTTAGCACCACAAGCACAGAATAAGCCAGTGCCCATCCCCATGGAATTTTGGAAAGCCATTTCAGACCTGTTATCAGTAAATTGATTGAAAATTCATTAGCACCAAATACGCAGCAGATATGTCAAAGGGGGCTTTCTTTATTCGATCAATTTAGATCTTACTTTGGGTTAAAACATATTTGGCCAATTCCACTGACCATTGTAATGTATTATCTAGCATATCTGTTCAATAATGGATTTTCATACTCTACCATTTCTTGTTACGTTTCTGTTCTCGGTTTTTATTGTAAAATACATGACATGGAGGACGTTACTCAAGATTTGTTGTAAGAAAAATGTTGGAAGGAATTAGACGTTCTAGGCCGAAGCAAAAAGATATTCGCTTACCAATTACAAAAGAGTTGTTGAAAGCAATACTTCCGTCCCTATCCACTGTTTGCAAATCAAGTTATGAGGCCAATATATTCAGTCAGCTCGCTTTCATGGCCTACTGAGAGTCGGGGAATTGGCCGTATCTAACGGCTTATATCGCCATGTTTTATCAATATCGGAAGTATGCATTATGAACAACTGTTTGAAA
Source organism: Modiolus philippinarum (assembly GCA_002080025.1). Lineage (NCBI taxonomy): Eukaryota > Metazoa > Mollusca > Bivalvia > Mytilida > Modiolidae > Modiolus > Modiolus philippinarum. The sequence continues at coordinate 97,699 of MJUU01061247.1, forward strand.
GTAGACATTTGTTCGTCAAAAACAGATCAGCACGGAAAAGGCTCTACCATTTTAATACCGATTCAGTTAGGCCCGTCTGTGTGTCCGTTGACGTTGATTAATCTGTATTAAAAAGAACGACCCAATATACAAGGTCCGTTATTTTGTCATTATAATGGGAGTGCTCTTACCAGATATCAGTTCGTGGCTGTTTTAAAGAAGGTTCTGTCGGCCATTAATATTCCCTGTCATAGATATAGTTCCCTTTCATTTCGAATAGGGGCCGCGACCAGTTTGTCCATGGAAGGTATATCTGATAGTCAAATTATGCAATTAGGTCGTTGGCGCTCAAATGCCTTTATTAGGACTTAAACACACAGCGCATGCTTAGTAAACTTTTTCTCTGTTACTCGGATTGATTTATTAATTATTACTGTAGGAAATTCAGACACTAACGTATGGATAGTGGGTTCTTCTATTATAAAAGACGCCTTTGTATCAGCCAGAAGTCGTCCTGGTGGCACATCGTTGGGATTAGGTCGTTTGAAAGTATCTATATGGTGGCAGGGGAAAAGAGGGATGGTTGTGAGGCAAATCAAAGGACAAATTAGAGTAATGAAGAGATACGAAGATCCCCCGAAGTCCATTATATTACATGTGGCAGGTAACGATTTGGGAAACAAAAAAGTTGTTTTTGCGCAACGAATTAAAAAATATAATTCGTTGGATATCAATCGAACTTCCTAACACAACCATAGTATGGTCACAAATTCCCCCCCCCCCCCGTTTGTCGTGGAGATACTCTGAGAATCACCCTGCCATGCATTTGTGTCGTTNCCCCCCCCCCCCCCCGTTTGTCGTGGAAATACTCTGAGAATCACACTGCCATGCATTTGTGTGTGTCGTTACAGAATCAATAATTCTATTGCAGCTTTTGTCACAAAACTTGGTGGTCATTATATAAAATACCCAGATATATGCCGTAACGATATATTTCTCAAACCCGACGGAGTTCACCCCACACCATTTGGAAATGACATATTTTTGAATGTCTTACAAGGTGCTATTGAGTATTTTATGTCAACAAATAAAGGTGGTTTTATTTTCCCTTGTGGATCTCACAATTGCTGAAGCCATGACAGCACATTTTGAGAAGATTATGTCGGTTGGGTTCAATTTTTAGATGTCATGCATTACGAGACTTGAATGACAGTTCAAACATAAATTTGTTTTGAGATACTAATTGCATTTCATCTATCTATTTGTAATGTATATATGTTTGTTATTTCACGATTTCGGTATTGGTCCACAGGTTATCAGCGAACAGGCCATTTTATGGCGGTTGACAGTGCAACCATGAGTTTGCTTGCTCTGTCAATTTGGCGGAATTCGCTGATTTTAATCTTGATATTATATATTATGCTGCTGGACATATCTTTTAATCATTTGCACCCGTGTATCCCACGGTGCGGTCAGACATTAACATACAAGCACCTGTGTATCCCACGGTGCATTGTATACCCGATAAATGTCTATCTATCTATTATCTATCAAAGGTTGCCATAATTTGTCGGTAACCGCATATCTTGAGACAGTATCTATCTATGAATTATCTATGATTGTATATATCTATATATCTATATATCTGTTCTACAACTATTAATCATTAAACCTGTGGCCAATTACCGCCAAAACTTACATATTTGTTTCTATATATTCCGTACGAGATAATACGATTCGCATGCGTTTGTTCTTCTTTTGACGATTTTAAATAACGTAACCTTACTTTCACAACCAAACTTTTACAACAGGGTTACATATTTCATAAGTTGTTGAATACTACGGAAGCGTATAGTGGACTCGCCTTTTCTTAAAAGAATACCTTATAACGCATTAATTTTCCTAAATAAAATAACCTTATCTCCTTATAAGGTGATAAGTCGTGTTAAATAAAACAACCTTGTCTCCTTATAAGGCAACAAATCGTGTTATTTATGACAAGTTGTTGCTTTATAAAGACATTTCTCGTATTAATTTAAAACGTTTTACGTTAAATTAAAATAACGTTGTATTGACTTACTGCATGAAAGACAAAAGAAGAGTTTAGGATGTATTAAGTACGGAAGCGTATAGTGGACTCGCCTTGTCTTATAAGAACACCTTATAACACACTAATTTTCTTAAATAAAATCACCTTATCTCCTTATAAGGTGATAAATCGTGTTAAATAAAACAACCTTGTCTTCTTATAAGGCAACAAATCGTGTTATCTATGACAAGTTTTTGCTTTATTAAGACATTTCTCGTATTAATTCAAAACGTTTTATTTTTAATTAAAATAACATTGTATTAACTTACTGCATGAAAACAAATTAAAAAGTCTAGGATGTATTAAGTTAAAACATGTTGTGATATACAAGGCAATAACATTTTTTATTTAATGTCTTGTCTTGCTTTCTAAAATGATAAGCGTTCTTAGTTAACTCGTTTTATTTAGGTGATAACACAAAAAATTACAAATATTTTGTCTAAGAAGACAATTAAATGTATCATTTAAAACAAATTGTAGCCTTAACATCATCCGTTTTGAATGTTGCTCAATGGCTTCGTAGCCCTTTATTAGCGAATGATATATAGTGATCATGGGGTCCGTTCGTCTGTCCGTTCTTTTTTCCGTCCGCTCTAGTATTACACACTTTGAGGTGATAACTCCTCCTAGAGCACTTGGTGAAATTTAATGGAACTTTCACAGAATGTTCAGTGCATATTGTCATTGTCCACAAGCTACATGTATCTATTTTCTACTTTAATTTTTGTCGTTGATTTTTTACTGCCGCCATAAGGGTACACTCTTTGTGGCGATAACAATTTTCCTAGACCATCTAGTGAAATTCTATGTAACTTTCACAGAATGTTCAGTTTACATTGCCATTGTCACCAGCTATTTAAAAATTTGATTTGACTTGATTTTTTATTTTGGTTGATTTTGTTTTACTTTTTGAATCAAATGGGGGGAGCGGGGGTATGTATTGTTCACAGTTTTTCTAGTTTATTTATTTATCTGCTCCAGTCGTTTTTGTTAGCTCACTTCTTGTTTCAATTTCAAAGTTGGGCCGTAAATATTTTCGGTATTTTCCATTGAATTTAACAATGAATTGATACTAAGAGATAAGTTTGACTTGTATTTACAATCATGAATTTATATATATAGGGTTTCGGCTCTGCGATGAGCAGGAACAATCTTCAGAAATCTTATTAATTAACTTCCTATAACTGGAAATGGAAATTGATAGAAATGCAATGATGCACAGTGACTTTTACACATCAAAACTTAAATAGAAAAATATGAAAGGATATGGAGTGAATGCACATGTGAAAAAAAATACACACGATACATAGAAAACTCCAGTTTAACAAGGACATGGCTTTTACTCCTGTCTACATCTCGATGTCTAATGAGGGTCTTCAACAAGAGGTGAACAATATTCATCCTCTCAAGCGAGATCAAGAAGGCCCCTTTCGTGGTATTCTTGACAAAAATGTTGAGCAACATCGATCGCAGCTTAAATATGTCATTGAAGCAACACATGTTGGGAGCGGTCAATGAGATAAAAGTAAAACCGGGCAATGTCTGCCTACAAATGTTTATTAAAATATTAAAGTCTCTTTTGGAACAACTTTGGGCGACTTGAGGCACAACAGGGCGACATAATCGCTCTAATTGCTCAGTTTTGTGAATAATGTAGATAGTAACCTTGTTTATTTGATCAACTCGAAAAACTCGAAAAAAATTATTCGCAAATACTGTCTGTAAAATAAAAAAATCAAGTCAAATCAAATTTTTAAATAGCTGGTGACAATGGCAGTGTAAACTAAACATTCTGTGAAAGTTACATAGAATTTCACTAGATGGTCTAGGAAGAGTGTTATCGCCACAAAGAGTGTACCCTTATGGCGGCAGTAAAAAATCAACGACAAAAAATTAAAGTAAAAAATAGATACATGTAGCTTGTGGACAACGGCACAATATGCACTGGACATTCTGTGAAAGTTTCATTAAATTTCACCAAGTGCTCTAGGAGGAGTTATCACATCAAAGTGTGTAATACTAGAGCGGACGGAAAAAAGAACGGACAGACGAACGGACCCCATGATCACTATATATCATTCGCTAATAAAGGGCTACGAAGCCATTGAGTAGCATTCAAATTGGATGATGTTAAGGCTACAATTTGTTTAAATTGAGACATTTAATTGTCTTCTTAGACAAAATATTTGTAATTTTTTGTGTTATCAACCAAATAAAACGAGTTAACTAAGAACGCTTATCGTTTTAGAAAGCAAGACAAGACATTAAATAAAAAATGTTGTTGCCTTGTATATCACAACATGTTTTAACTTAATACATCATAAACTCTTCTATTTGTTTTCATGCAGTAAGTTAATACAATGTCATTTTAATTAAAAATAAAACGTTTTGAATTAATACGAGAAATGTCTTAATAAAGCAAAAACTTGTCATAGATAACACGATTTGTTGCCTTATAAGAAGACAAGGTTGTTTTATTTACCACGATTTATCACCTTATAGGAAGATAAGGTGATTTTATTTAAGAAAATTAGTGCGTTATAAGGTGTTCTTATAAGACAAGGCGAGTCCACTATACGCTTCCGTAATTAAGTTAACACACTTTAAATTAATACGAGAAATGTCTTTATAAAGCAACAACTTGTCATTGATAACACGATTTATCGCCATATAAAGAGACAAGGTTGTTTAATTGAACACGATTTATCACCTTATAAGGAGATAAGGTTATTCTATTTAAGAAAATTAGTGCGTTATAAGGTATTCTATACGGAAGCGTATATTGCCCTCATTTTAATCCTTATAATTCAAAATCGCGATGAAATTTTTTACGAGAAATTGCCTTATTTCTCATAAAAGCGATTTATTTTTTGCAACAAAATGCCTTAGAAAGCATTAAGTCGCTTTATTTTTAGTCACCTAAATAATATGTTGCTTTAAAAAACGCGACAATTTATTAAATCGCGAAGAATTATGTCGACAAAATCTTAAGTCAGTAAAGTTATCGTGCAATAATTCTAAATTGCCTTCTTTTTCGCAATATATGGTCTTCTAAAGCAACAACTTAATTTAAATTAAGGCGAAATAATGAAAAATTTCCAGCTATATCGAGATAAATATGGCAAAATAAATGTTTAAAAAACAGTTCATTATCATTTTGGATACTTATTGAGGTCTAGGAAAAAAGTCATTTGCTAGGCCATCATAGACTACCCAAGACAAACCTATATATCAAATGGTCAGTTATTGAGAATTGGGTCTAATTTTAGAAAATTACATGGTTGCCAGACCGTGAAATTGAAGTCGAAGACAAAAATCACTGTTAAACTGACATTGATTGTACTATGCTACATACCAATGTCTTTGGACTACCACGTGTAGTTATTGATGAATCTAATCTTAGAAACTTAAAGTGGTGGCTG
>MJUU01061250.1:8175-26409 GCA_002080025.1 Modiolus philippinarum
CTTTCAAGTTATATGGTCAGTCCCTAAGTGGGTCGAAAATAGGATGTTTGACAATATGTTCATACATCAGGGCCCTGGTCGGCATTTCTGCCCGTGAAAGCACAGAGGTTTGTTATAAATCAAAGCATGGAATGCTGTCAAGGCAGGTTCCTGGGTATTCACAGAAGTCCTGTAATTATTACTGTTTTGCTGAAATCTTGGCATGTAATTTTTTCAAGAATTAAAATCCAAAGTTTTCCTTCCCGGTTTGGGTTGTCTTTTCAGTTTTTGTATGGGTTGTTGGCAATTTATTTAAAACTCTATTTACATTCCATTGCCTTGTTCCTCTTTGTTGGTACATGTAAGTATTCCAGACAAGTGTTACACTCGGTGGCTTGATTAATGTTGTTATATCTAATTTTGTCATGTTAACCCTTTGATGATTATTTGACTGTGATTAAAAGAATTACTTGTTTTCATGATTACATTAATATTCACTGGAACGAGATCTGAAGGAACCACCTGTAGAGGATTTTACTGATAACGGCCTTATCACAAGGATTGGGACTTGCTCCCAGTCTAGAAAAAAAACTTTTGTTAAATATCAAACTTTTTTTCTAGGCCGAAGCAAGTCCCTGTGGCCTTATCTAACACCTTCCAAAACATATTGAATGGGTTGGAGACTTCTTCTTATGATGGACCTCTGGTAGAGCATTGCATATTTGTATTTCAGTTTATCTACATGCACATCAGTTTTTTCTGTTGGATCAAAGATCATCAAAGCACTGGACGCCGAAATGCTTTTAGCCACTTATTTTTTAGATCTACTATGAAATAATTATGTATATATATTTTATCAGGACCATCACGATTTTTCAACTGACGTTTTTACATTTGACTTTCGTGATCTAACATGAATTGTTTTCTTATACCTAACTAAGATTTAACTTCGGACATGACGGATGACGTGAACGTCTTGCCTTTGTGAACATGTCCTTGGTGCAGTTCATCTTTGATCTGTTTCAACACAACGTGAAAAATGAATTACTACAAAAGAAGGAATCACTGCAAATGATGAAAATTCAGCAAGCGAGCGCTTCCTCCTGTTGTAACAAATCAGTGACAGTTTGGGTCCTTCGAGATGGTTCTTTGTGATCCAGTACAAGTGTTGTACTTGATTACGCTTGTGATTAGGAATGACGTCGGAGATAAAGTTTAAACCTTCCGTGCTTCATTGTTGACATAGTTAAATTATTCTAAAATTTAAACATATAAGTATTCTATAAAGAACATTTATTGTAATTTCGGATTTTTTAAAAACTCATTTGACCCTTATTTACAACGGCGTATGTCATGCAGGCGTAACTAAGTATGGCCATTATAATAGATAAACAAAACAATGCGCCACATGTCGGGACATTAAACAAAATAAATGTCTAACCATGCTACTGATCGTTGGGCAGCCACCCCGAGAAGAATTCGTCTTTATATTTTAAGATAGTTGTAAAGATCTGTATATATAATACAGTAAAAGTATGTAATTAGTTATTATACATAATTACTGAAATTTCAGTAAATATGTATAATTACTAAACCTCATAGGAATTATACATAATTCCTAATTCTGTCCAGTAATTATGCATAATTACTGCATTTTCTCAAAGTTTTTCTACAAATTTACTGATTTAATTTCAGTAAATTTGTAGAAAATTGGATTAAATATACGGCGGGATATGGCATTTTATTTACTTTTCGTCTTATCTGAACTGGTGAATGTACCCTGCCAAAACTGGCACATGAACATTAATTATTTTTTTAATGCATACTTTTTCTGAGCAATGTCAGGTGTTAAAAATACTATGATCCATACGTTTCTGATATGGTAAAATTTTAGAAATTTCATTATTCTTATGAAATGATGCAAGTTACCTTTAATAAAAAAAACCTTTTCATTTTGTCTATATTAAAGTCTCTCACATGCACTCAAAGAAATAGAATATTTCATGAGGGGGCAAGGCTTTTCTGTGATTTTCAGTCGGTTGTTAAATGTTTGTGGTGAAATGAATCAGTTGTGAATTATTTTGGGACCATTTTGTGTTTTCTGTTCTGTTAACCGTTCGAGGGAAGTAAAATAAGAATAAAAAGTGCTGGTTGTTGTTAGTCTTTAAAAAAGTGTTACTAGTTTTTTGGCTGTTACCATTTGATTTAAATTTACTGTTCAACTGTTCTTGGGGAAAATTAAAGATTGTTAATAAAACTCCTCTTGCTCACCCCTTTCGTATTCAAGTTACTGATAAGCTCTCGGCAACCGAGATAAACATATCAATAGACTTTTTTATACGACCGCAAAAATTTTCACAGTCGTATAATGGTATGGTGCTGTCGTCGTCGTCATTGTCGGCGGCGGCATTGTCGTCTGTAGACACTGTTGTTTTTGGTCAATAACTTAAGTTCCAGTTGATCAATCCTTATGAAATTTCAACACAATGATCCTTGGCACAGAAGAAAGGTTTTGATTAGTTTTGGTCATTGTGGCCCTACCCGTTTTTAAAAAAAAAGGCTAAAAAGTGTTAAATTGGGTGTTTTCACATGTGTGGCTGTAGAATCTTTATTTTTATAGGATTTTGATAAGGTTTCTTTCAGTGTGCTCCTTAGAAAATTTGCAATCTAACGTATGCTAACGGATTTCACATCGCATGTACCGTTCATGAGATAAAGGGGGCGAAAAGGGGCCAATTTCAAAAAATTATATTTTTTTTAATTTTTAGTCTGATTTTGGTGCAGTTTTTTGCAGTGGATTCCATTTGAAAAATTAATAAACACTGCACCTTTAGATTTTTTTGATAACTTGTTTCCTTTCTGAGCTATAAGGGGCCAAACGGGGACAAAATTGCAAACATGCTGATCACCTGAAATTTTTATTTTTCACAGATTTCAATGGGATTTTTTTCTTTGGATTCCTCTAGTTCTAAGCTTTCAGTAGAATGCCAATGGATTTGACGTACCTCTTACTTATTCCGAGCTATAAGGGTCAAAGGGCCCAAATTGCAACTTTTAAAAATATGTAAAATCTTTTATTTTTTTCACTATTTTGTGTCCAAGTAATTAATGTGACAATGTCCTTATTGTGTCCAGCAAATTACTGTTTCCACATTCATTTTAATTTACTCTTGTTCAAATTTCAGTGGTCGACATGCTGCGGTCGTATCATGCTCAGCATAGCCCTTTATTTTACTTTTCTATAAGAGCTCACACTCTTTTGTTAAAATACTACTGGATTTCCGACTGAGAAAGATTACTTTACTCATTATAATGAGGCAAGAAATATAGTCTATGAATATCTTCTTGAAATCTACAGATTATAACTGCATATTTATGACTCCTTATGCATTTCAGCACTTAAGGTATTGTGTTGCTTTATTACCACTTACATGGTCGATGAATGCCAGCTTTTAGTCCTTAAATATATCACCATCCAAGTCCGGTATTCAAAGCTCTGTTCTTACCTCAGCATTACTTTTTAGTCCCTTACTGTTCAGGTTTTTAGTATATTTAGATTAAATAATTTGATATAATCACTGAAGAGACACCAGTTGTAAAAATGGTCATCCGTGTAACACAAATTTGCTGTAGTTCGTTATTTTCTCACCAAAACAAGGAGTAATAATTGATTCCCCTGATAGGAATTATTTCGGGAAACAAACATGCAGGTATGCATGTGAAAAAAATGAATAAATGTGTAAAAGCAGGTGTAGTCTAAGCCAACTTGGGAGGACTAAATGAGATGCTCCCGTGAAATACATGTACAGTGTTAAATATATTTTTATTTCATGTTAATAAATCTTATTGCTATTTCATGTTATATTTAGAAGTGAAAAGGCACGAGATGTTGAAATGGCCATCTGTAGAAAATGAATCTTAAGTGACTTTGGTATCAGTTTGTTATTTGTACCAATGAATTTTGATCAAATTTTAATTACACTTTAGTTATTATACATAATTCCTGCTTAAAATTTCAGTAATTATGCATAATTCCTGAAAAAATCAGTAATTATATATGATAGACCCTTTCACGATAACTGCGGTCCTATGCCTTTGAGTGGGTAAAATGCAACGTCATAGTATACGTGACGTCTTGATTAATTGTCCTACGACGTCATTTTTGCGGGAACTGTTGTTATTTTCCACGCAAAATCGCAGGACCGCAGTTCTCGTGAAAGGGTCTATTACTAAACATGCTAGTTATTATACATATTTACTGAAATTTTCAGTAATTATGTATAATTCCTAATTATACACTTTTACTGTAACATATACATAGCACTGAAATTATTTTAGACTTTTACATTTTAACATTAACATTAACTAAGTGGGAGTGCTCTGTAATATACCGGAGGTATATACCTGTACAGAACAGAAAACAAAACTACGGTTTGATTGATTTGATTTGATTTGATTTGATTGATCCTTTTTTTTAAGGTAGAGTAGACATCAATATAACCATTAAAAGGTTCAAAGTCATAAATATTGTGAAATACATACATTTTTACGAGTTACAACAGCGAAAGTAGAAGTTACTATGTATCCATTCATAAAAACTTGTAAAATCGTAGCGCGCCACAGGAAATTTTTATGAATGAACCGAATCATGAATTTCGAATATCAATTTAAGTCCTCTGAGATAAAAAAAAAAAAACATTGCATCTTTTAAAAGATATTAAATAAATACAATACACACATAAAACGATGTAGTTGGTCATGAAATGGACACTGTTTTGCCACATGAATGGATTATTTTCTGTGCCTTCGTATGAATAACTGGTAAGTCGTACGCGTTTTTTAACGATAGTCTGGATCATTCAGACTCTTTTCATATAAAGTAGTCTTCTAAATGTAAGAGTCTGGTTGAAACAGACTATTTTCAAGATGGCTTTTCCTAACAGCTAGAAGGCAGAGAACCTGCCTTAAAAAAAAGGCTCCATTTTTTTTCGTAAAAAACCTCCATGGTGAAAGTTGAAAAACAGAATAGACCGAAAATCATCTGTAAAAGTTGTTTAAAAGACGCAAAAGCAATGAAATAAAAATATTCAGATTTCACACTCACTACGTTCGGAAAACCTCAATGTGTGGGCTTAGTATTTCAACTTAAAATGAAATATTAATAAAATATTCCCAAATGCCTGTAGCACAATGTTATTTCTTCCGTAAATGGTGGTTTACAGTGGGAGATGACCCATGTGAGATCGATGCACGCGATCTCATCTCACACCAGTAAATGACCAACCAGACATGTTGATTTTTGTGATACAACAATCGTAACCTTGACTTAACGTCATAAAACACCTGACGTCTAATGTAAAGAATACTCAAATGGGGACAACGTTGTTCAAACAGTAAAGGTTACCAGACGTTTCTTTTCGCTTTTTACGGAAGAAATAGGATCTTGCATGAGATCAAAATTAAAGATCTGGATATCTTTCACCCGTGTACGAAATTCTACGTCTTTTCGCTACGCTCCACTCGAGAAAAGATGAAATTTCTTACACTTGTGAAAGATATCCCGATCTTTAATCTGACCTTATGCAAGATCCTATTAGTCCTAATCCACCGCAGTTCTTTCAAAGGTCAACAGGTATCGTTTTAAGGTTCATCATAACAACTCGTTCTCCAAGTTCCAATTTACATGGGTAAATGTCACATGAGTACATACAAAACGGTAAAACAGTATAAACTTTTAATTAATATAAGAAAGATAACAGGGAACACCTACAATGGCCGTAAACCACAATCACATGCCACAATCCACTAGGGAACCACACGAGAAAAACAATAAAATGACAAAAGACAAACATGGACAACGATAGGAACTCGGGATAGCCGGACTTGGTACCCGCACTAGCAAGAGCTAGGCGGTAGAGTTAAACCGGTTTAACCGGATTTTAAGGCTGGCACTACATAGATATGTATTTTTTGTATTCATTTTTATCAAAATTATTTCAATATAATGTTTTGTTTGTGCTGTGCATTTTGTCTCCGTGTTTGAAAAGGTCCAAAAATAAACAGAGAAAGGTAAACAGTTCGAGATGACCCCTTCGTTATACAGGTAAGTTATGCATTTAAATCAACAAGGACAAAGCAGTCTGTGCCAAAAACTTTTTCATTCACTAGCCCGAAGGGGCTAGTAAGGTCCTGTGTTGTACTAGCCCGAACTCAATTTAACTAGCCCTTATAGAAGATTCTTTGTTATAAAGGTACAATTTTAACTAGCCCACCGGGCTAGTGACTTCAAATTTTTACTAGCCCGAGACTGATTTTACTAGTCTCGGGCTAGGGCTAGTGGCTAAAGGCACAGACTGCAAAGGTAATAATAACAATACTCACGGGACTATTTCAAACAAATTTTGCAAGATAGTTTTATTTTGGATGTTGTGCGAAATGGAAAAAAGATACACCACTTTTGTCAGGTAAGTTTTTAACTTAGTTTCTTGAAAAGGTAATTTAATTATTGCATAGCTATGTAGTGCCAGCCTTAACACCACAATAATTTTGCTTACCTTTGCTCTGCTCATATTATTAAAATATATCAACATTGTAGCCATATTGGAGGGTAGGAATGGGGGTATCCTGATGACGGTTAATGGTAACAAATTAGACAAAATGACGTTAACGGTAATATTTATGCCTTCACAATAAATTTGCTAGATATTTCTACAAAAATTTGTTTTGACGAATAACGATATTTTTTTTCTCCAAATAACGATAACGGTATAAAATTCAAGTAATTTAACGAATCACGCTAATATATTTTTGACGATTTATGGTAAAATTTTGACCCATTTGACCTTAACGATAGCTGAAAAGAGGCGTTTGACGGTTAACGATAAAGGGCATTCATACCTTTGTTATGATGAACCTTAAAACAAAGACACTGCTCAGTTGTCTATAGGTTACTACTGCCACCATCTAGGATATTTAACTTAACAATTAAAAGATGCTTCTAAAGCGCACGTATATTTAGTACAAGCCAAGCGTTCCGAGTTTTTTCTTTTGATGGTGTTCGTTTGTTTTGCTTTCCTTGGCATGTTTACAAGTTTTTTATCGAGACTATAGAGTGATACGTTTTAGTACATTTCTCATTTTATGGAGAATGCATTTAAATTTCATCTTGCTTGTCATTTAAAGCATTCGAACGCCTGTCATTATAGCAAATAAAACTTTTTTGACGCTTTTCGCGCTCACCTGGATAAACATCGGCCATGTTTCACTGTATTCAAGGGAAATAACCCATTGTTTTTGTTTGTGGTAAGATTGCGATGCAGTCATAAGGATTGAAAAAAAAACTGACAAAAATCCCAGACAAGGCCATAGTTTCCTTCACATCCAGTTTATAAATATTAGCCTAACAAATTATTTATAGATAGTTATTATTCAATTATTAATATTAACAATTCATTTGTTAATATTAATCCATTTACAATTCAATACACGAATTTCCAATTTCATTTTATGAATGAATTGCCCCGATTGACCTGGGGTCAATCGGAGTAAATTGCGTCACGTACAGTGGTCACGTAACATTGTGACGTCCGAAAAACTATTATTGTGACGTCAAAATTTTCCGGGAAAATTCACCAATTGGAAACTCCTTTTCAATTTATAAATATTAATTAATAAATTATTAATATCAAGGATTTGTATACAAATCCTTGTTAATATTAACAATATTGAATTAAAAATATTAACAAAATGATTACTAATATTAATAAATCAGGTATTCTTAGTCCACATCGGCTTGCCATTATGCTAGAGTTGACAAATATGGCATTTGTTAATATTTATAATTCAATTATAAACATTAGTAATTGATTCATTAATATTATTGATTGGTATATGAATATTACAATTCATTTATTAATATCAATATTTAATTTGTTAATGTTGATACATCATTTATACTTCAGTATTTAGTTATTTATTTATATAAATAATTCATTTATTAATATTAAAAATTCATTTCTTAATATTTATAATTCATTTATTAATCTTAACAATTCATTTATTAATATTTATAATTCAATTGTAAATATAAATGATTTGACGAATTTTAAATATTTACAATTCATTTATCAATATTATAAATGAATTATAAATACTAACAATTGAATTATAAATATTAATGAATCAATTATTAATGTTAACAATTCATTTATAAATATTATTAAATTGATAAATCAATTATTGATATTAACAATTCATTTTTTAATATTTATTATTCATTTATTAATATTAAAAATTCATTTATTAATAATTACAATTCATTTGTTAATAATAACAATCCATTTATTAATATTTATAATTCAATTGTAAATATTAATGATTTAATTAATTATGAATATTTACAATTCATTTATCAATATTAATAAATGAATTATAGATATAAACAATTTAATTATAAATACTGATAAATCAATTATTAATGTTAACAATTCATTTTTAAATATCAATAAAGCAATAATAAATGTTAACAATTGATTTATTAATATTTATGATTTTTGCTTATTTCTTGATATTTATAATTCATTTATAAATATTTATTATTCATTTATTAATATAAACAAATCATTTATTAATATTTATAACTTATTTATTAATGTTAACGATTCATTTATTAATATTTACAATTCAATTATTAATATTTTTCATTTAAAGATATTTATTATAGTAACAATTTACTTATAAATATTTATTAATGAGTTGTTAATATTAACAATTAATTATCAATATTGATAAATGATTTTTGATATCAATAAATCAGGTATTTTTGTCCACTTTGGCTTTTTGTAGATAATGTATTCATAGCAACTTTTAGAATCTGAAGCAAAACAATAGAATGCAAGCAAATCCAGATACAAATTCTAAGATAGGGGAAAAGGGTGACTACAGACATTAAACACAATTACATGTAAATGTCTCTGATTATACATACAAAATTTTCAGTACACTTACCTACTAAACTACTGTTAAATTGCTTCGAAAAGATGTTGATTATCAGTCAGTTTTTTTAGCTTTGGTTTTTATCTGAAAAGATTAAGTAAATTAACAATTTTCATGCATTAATTCTTATTAGTTTTAATATTTGCCCCTTCGCGTGACATTTATGTACAGAAAAAAACTCTATAGAAACAGCATTACGTTTGGTTTATGAAGACTTATCATTCCAAAAGACGAATTGTATCATAAAGCTAAACTGGATGAAAAATCATTACAGATCAACATGATTAGAACCATGACTCACTTAAAACTTTAAATACTTTTAACAACTTAAAGTTTTAAGTAGTCCTGGAATGGTGTCTGTCAAGATGTCGCTGTTCTACATGCAGACAGCGGCTATGACAGTGTAACGGGAGAGCATGATTCTCCTCACAAATTCTCTTAGGCCACCTCCGAGGATCGAACCCTCGACCTCTAGCACTCCAGCCAGGCGCCTAACCGAGTGAGCTAAACAATCGATCCCTAAACCCATTCGATTTAAGTACTGGCTATGTAAATTTACGTACATGTACAACAACATAGATAGACTGTCCTGTCACACTAGTGATATATTTGCATGGTGTTTTTTTAATCTGGTTAACGCTTCATAGTTTGACCAATTATAGTGTTTTTTGTTCTTTTTTAATCAGTGCTTTGAAGCTAATACTTAGCTTTTTATATCGATCACCTTCTCTTGTCTAGAATGAATTTAGATGATGATCGTCTCACAGGTTCTGTACTGTTTTTTTTTTCTGATATGTTAATTGCCCGTGTTATATGTAAGTCCACCTCTTATTATATATACTTGTTGTCAGTCTGATGTTAGTAAAAAGTTCATCATTCTGTGAATTAATCCAGGAGCACCAGCTGGTTGTTGCATTTTTCTTTACCTCGGTGCGGGTGGTATAGTGACGTTGCAAGTTTATACATGAAATATTGAAATGTACTATATATACAAATATAATATGGACGTTACGCACGATATTGGTGCGAATTTTGTTTTACAGCTATCTCTTTTTCATTTGCAATTGTAAATCATTGAAAATTGAAAATCGAATACTGTTTTTTATTTGGTTTATGTATAAGGGTTATTATTTGTATTTGATGCATTATTCTTGGTCCGGTATATTATTTTTGTGAAGAATATCTCACTTTCATATACAAAACTCCGTGAAAAGAAGGATGTCTAACGTTACTAATCAAACAGCATTTAAATGTTAAGCCATGTAATTTTTAATTTTTTATTATTCCGATTTTCACTAATTTTTGCGTGATGGATGGCATCTTCCATTCCTTTGTATCACTTTATCCGTGTTTTCGTCAGACAAAATTTGAAATCTGCGTCGATGTCTGTTATGTCCAACGTAAAAAAACTGCCGAGAAAATACGGATTACTAAATTTTGTAACAATTTTCCGAAAAGATGAAGAGAAGGATGTAAACTATTTTGCATATGTTTTTAAAGTACATTGCATCAATATTCAAAAGAAATAATACAAGGGGCAAAATCTGCATATACTACATCAGAACAAACGATTCTTTCATGGTAGCCATTTTGTCACAAATAAGGTTTTCTAACGTGCCATACATTTTTCAACATTTTTGTGCGCTTATTTAGAATTTTTTCGCTGAAAAACCTAAAACTTTTTCTACATAAACCGTAAGTACACGGATTTTACTTTTTCAGAGTATATTTGAATTCCTCATATATGCCTCAATAACGGAAATCATATAAATGAAAAACGGTAGCCAATTTGTCACATTAATAAAATTTGGACGTTAGGACTTGGGGTCACGACAGAAGGACCCGCAACGTTCGTTTCTTCTATTATGCTGCCATAGTTTTAATTTATCTTATATGTCTATTAATTTTTATTTTTAGCTTTTATTCAAAAGCTTTTTGCTTCATCATATGTCTGTTTTTGTTACACATGTAGTCTATCTACAAATGTGATCTTTGATTTTTTCCCGTATTTCGAATTTTTTACAAATAAAATTGAAACCCACCAGGAAAAAAAAGAACAAAATAAACCAAAAACAAAAAGTGAAAACAAAAACAAAGAAAAAAATAACAAAAAAAAAGAGAACAGAAAAAAAGATTGGAACAAAATATTTTTGGCCAAACTCTAGAGAGGGAGAGAGTTTTGCTGATTTGCTACAATTTTTGTGTTGTATTGGCGCTTTATACGAATTATTCCGTAAAGTTCTATAGGACTTTTATCTTGTAAAATGTTTGCACGAGACTTAAACATTGAGTTCTTTGAATAATTACGATTCGGGTAACTTTTAAGTTTCAGTGAAACAAAGTAGACTGTTGTTAGTAAACCACATTCATTCCTTTGTTGTCTGTTAAAAGTACATTGGCACCATCATCGAAACCTGATGGGAGTGTTTATATGTGCACTCAAAAATTTCAGTATCATGCGCATAAAAAATTTCATTGATATCCAGTGTAATTTTAATGAATTTTACGACGTATAAGTACACCTGTTTTACCGTAAATTCCTACCGTCCCTAATATGATTAAAAAGATGGATTACCGGGAATAATATCCGTCTTCCGACTTGCAACTTAAATATATTCAATCACGGAACATCAGCTTTTGTGTAACGTTAGGTAGCACCAACACTGTGCGTAACGTCATGGCGATGAGGTAAATACATGGATTTATAGACCTGATTAGAATATATTGACATCGGACTGCGTCCTCGGTTAATCATCGATGCTCTAGTCAGGCCTTTGACCGAACTTGCAATGCTATAATTGTTTTATTATTTTATGAAATCGTTCTTTTTTTTGAATGGGCATGCGACGTTCGGTGTTAAAGCAAGATAAAATATGTTGTAAACCTGATGTTTCCAAGTATAGAACGTAATGTACTATTTATGGAAATACAAGGTTTACACCATATTTACAGAATATCATGTGACGCCAAATGAACCAATCACATCACACAAATAATACCATAAAAAATAAAATACGAGGAGAAGCGAGGAAGCCACACCTTTTAGTCTTAGCGTTGCTCTGGGGGGTAAAATCATGTAATTTTTTGGAAAACTGTGAAACCCAGGAAAACCGTGGTGAAATGAAAACATTGTACTTTATAAAAATAACAAAATAGTTAAAAATCCATCATGAGGTATCAAACCATTTTAATATTTTTTCTCAACAATAGCAGACAAAATTTGATCAGAAGTTCTATGATACTTAAATAAAAAAATAATAGAGACGGTACAGCTGTTTTTGAGTGAGTTTGAATACTATAACAAATTAAAACTAGAGTAATGATTGTCGGAGACGATCCCACACTTCCTGTTTGACACAGAAAACAGTCATAGACCACGGGCATAATTGTTCTTTACATTTTTGAAACGAAATTCAGGAAATTAACCAAACTTAGAATAAAAAAAATATCAGTTTGGGAAACAAATCGTTGAAAATGTTTTTTCTAATTGTAACAAACTTTTACAGCATGGTTTCAGTGTAGAATTTTAAACATAGGTAATCAACGATTACAGAGTTCGCCTCGTTATGGCACTTTTTCACAGTAACAAAATTTTGACTGGATGTTGACATCACATTTGCATGCCTAAGCAAGGTTACATGATCCTACCATGTATAGTGACTGAGATCTGAACTTGCCTGAAAACTTGGACATAAATCACTCATGCGTAAAACATAAGTCAAAGTGACATACTTTTGCCTGGATGCTGATGTACCATCAGGGATGCATGCCTATGCAAGGTTACATTATCCTACCATGTAAAGTGACTGTTTTCTGAACTTGTCCAAAAACTTGAATGTAAATCAATCAAGCGGAAAAAATAGGTCAATGTGGATGCTGATCTATCATCAGAGATGGATGCAAATGCAAGGTTACATGATCCTACCATGTACAGTGACTGATATGTGAACTCGTCCGAAAACTTGGATGTAAATCAATCAAGCGGAAAATATAGGTCAAAGTGACCTAATTTTGTCTGGATGCTGATCTACCATCAGAGTTATATGCATATGCCAGGTTTCATGATAGTACCATGTATAGTGACTAAGATCTGAACTCGTCCTCAAACTTGAATGTAAATCAATCAAGCACGAAATATAGGTCAAGGTGTCCTAATTTTGCCTGGATGCTGACCAATCATCAGAGATGCATGCATATGCAAGGTTACATGATCCTACCATGTGAAGTGACTGAGATCTGAACTCATCAGAAAACTTGAATGTAAATCAATCAAGCGAAAAATATAGGTCAAAGTGACCTAATTTTGCCTGGATGCTGATACACCATCAGAGTTGCATGCATATGGAAGGTTACATGATCCTACCATGTATAGTGACTGAGATCTGAACTCGGGCGAAAACTTGAATGTAAATCAATCAAGCGTAAAATATAAGTCAAAGTGACCTAATTTTACCTGGATGCTGACCTACCATCAGAGATGAATGCATATGCAAGGTTACATGATCCTACCATGTATAGTGACTGAGATCTGAACTCAGACGTAAACTTCAATGTTAGTCGTTCAAGCGGAAAATATAGGCCAAAGTGACCTAATTTTGCCTGGATGCTGACCTTCCATCAGAGATGCATACATATGCAAGGTTACATGATCCTACCATGTATAGTGACTAAGATCTGAACTTGGACGTAAACTTGAATGTAAGTCGTTCAAGCGGAAAATATAGGTCAAAGTGACCTAATTTTGCCTGGATGCTGACCTACCATCAGAGATGCATGCATATGCAAGGTTACATGATCCTACCATGTATAGCGACTGAGAGCTGAACTCGGACGTAAACTTGAATGTAAGTCGTTCAAGCGTAAAATATAGGTCAAAGCGACCTAATTTTGCCTGGATGCTGACCTACCATCAGAGATGCATGCATATGCAAGGTTACATGATCCTACCATGTATAGTGACTGAGATCTGAACTCGGACGTAAACTTGAATGTAAGTCGTTCAAGCGNATTGTTTTATTATTTTATGAAATCATTCTTTTTTTAATGGGCATGCGACGTTCGGTGTTAAAGCAAGATAAAATATGCTGTAAACCTGATGTTTCCAAGTATAGAACGTAATGTACTATTTATGGAAATACAAGGTTTACACCATATTTACAGAATATCATGTGACGCCAAATGAACCAATCACATCACACAAATAATACCATAAAAAATAAAATACGAGGAGAAGCGAGGAAGCCACATCTTTTAGTGTTAGCGTTGCTCTGGGGGTAAAATCATGTGATTTTTTGGAAAACTGTGAAACCCAGGAAAACCGTGGTGAAATGAAAACATTGTACTTTATAATAATAACAAAATAGTTAAAAATCCATCATGAGGTATCAAACCATTTTAATATTTTTTCTCAACAATAGCAGACAAAATTTGATCTATGATACTTAAATAAAAAAATAATATAGACGGTACAGCTGTTTTTGAGTGAGTTTGAATACTATAACAAATGAAAACTAGAGTAATGATTGTCGGAGACGATCCCACACTTCCTGTTTGACACAGGAAACAGTCATAGACCACGGGCATAATTGTTCTTTACATTTTTGAAACGAAATTCAGGAAATTAACCAAACTTAGAATCAAAAAATATTTTGGGAATCAAATCGTTGAAAATGTTTTTTCTAATTGTAACAAACTTTTACAGCATGGTTTCAGTGTAGAATTTTAAAAAAAGTGGTCTTTGACACTTTCAGGAAATTTGAAAATTTGGAGTAAAATATTTTTGATATCTAATTACGGAAAATGTCTGTCCTAATCAAAAGGAATTCAAAAAGTATGGTTACTATGTATAATATTCCCAAAAATAAGTGGTCTTTGACACTTTCAGGAAATTTTCCAACCGTGGAGTTTATTATTTTAGAAATCCAATTTGTGAAAATGGATGCATTAAATGAAACAAATCTTTACTGTATGGTTGCTAGGTACAAAATAGGTGGTCTTGACACTTCCACGAAACTTATCAAATGAATGTGTTTTCCGGTAGGGTCCAATGTTAAACTATGTTCCATGCTGGTGGCCACTTTGGATATAGCGCGGACCTGAAAAACACCTTTTTGCGGGGGACTACCTAAATACTATTGCAACCAAGTTTGGTTCGAATTAGCGCAGCAGTTTCAGAGGAGAAGAGCTTTGAACCCATAGAGTACAGTGAAACTGTTCCCCGCTGGTGGCCATCTTGGATAAAGTGCAAACACGAAAAACATCTTTTTTGCAACTTAATATCTTGAATTTTCAATTTTTATCTTGAATTTAAAACTAATTATCTTGAAATTTCAAATTATTATCTTGAAATTTCCAGCCTTTATCTTGAATTTTCATGATTTTTTATTTCGACTTTTCAACTTTTTTTCCTTCATTTTTTTTTTCTTGAATTTACAACCTATTATCTTTAATTTTCAATTTTTATCTTGAATTTTAATGTTTTTTATCTTGTATTCCAACTAATTATTTTGAATTTTCAACTTTTTATCTTGAATTTTCAACATAGAAATCACTGAAAAAATCTGAGAGGCCGATATGGGCTTCCGTAAAATTCTGATTTTACAAAACTGGAAATTTCCAAAAAATATTTGTCCACGTTTGGACTTCAGGTTTTTATTTTTCATTTTTTTCGCTAGAAAAATTTAAATGTTAATCCTTTGGAAGTTGAATAAAGATTTTGAATTTTGATAGAAATAAAATTTGTTGAATACAATGGGTAGATGTGTAACAAGCTATTGGAATTTTGATTCCGGTTTTACTTTTGGTAAATTTCCTGAAAATGTCAAAGACCAATACTTTTGGAAATTGTTGCATCCAATTTTAGCAATTATTTGGTATGAATACTCTTGTATTAAAGAACATGGTTCCAACTTTGGTATATTTCCTGCAAATCTCCAAGACAACCAATTAGCAAACACGTTTATCCAATTTCCTTTCTTTTTAATATGCAATTTGAATAAATTTGAATCGAACAAAGTCTTTAAAATTTTTAATTACAGAATTACAAGAGTTCTTGATTCAAATCATTTGGTAAATTTCCTGGAATACTCTAAGACCAATTGTTATTTTTTTATTCTAAATTAAGTGAAAACAGTAGAAAAAGTNTCTTGATAAGTTAAACAAAAGTACAGAAAAAAATTTAGTACTGGACAAAAAAATATCAGAGTGATAAAGTACATACACAAAGAATAAAACCTCTATTCGCAATGGTTATTCAAGCAACACGAGAGAAGGAATCAAAATAGAATAAAACAATAGAAAGAGGTTTGGGTTAGAATACTGAACCCTGTCGCCCCACCCCAACCGTCACAGCACTCTCACACCATTTCGCTACGCTCACGGTGCTCTACGTTCCTGAAGCTTGGAAGTAGGGATCATGAATGGTCATATAAGGAAAAATTGGCGTGGTTAATTAGCTCATTTGCATAATCGGGGGTAATTTAGGAATTTTAACATTAGCTCTATGGGAGGATAAGTGGTCTAGGGTAACCCGATACACTACTATCGCAATTCAATCAGAAAATTTGGTTATTTTGCATTTATATTTTGAAACAGTTTTGTTTTAGTGCAAGGGACACGAAGCATGAATGATATGCTATCCAGGTTTCAGAGAAGTAACATCTGTTGATATACCCTGCAAATGATCAATATATATAGAATAATTGAAGTT
Organism: Modiolus philippinarum; assembly: GCA_002080025.1. NCBI lineage: Eukaryota > Metazoa > Mollusca > Bivalvia > Mytilida > Modiolidae > Modiolus > Modiolus philippinarum. Next base: position 24,857 of record MJUU01061250.1, read on the forward strand.
TTGTCTTGATTTTTTTTTACACTGGTGCGCTGATTGACAAGGTAGACGTGGCTTTTTAATACTTTTTGCCAGTATTTTTTCGTATGCGGGCAGTAGCAAATACTGAAAATATTTGCCTCAAGGGACCAAAGGAAACCTACAAATTACCGATTGAAAACCATGTTGATAGAGTTTTTTTTTTGCATATTGCAAGTAAGAGGCTCGCCAGAGCCTGCATCACTCACCTGGAGTCTGGTTTTCATTGAATAATGATCAATAATTAATCTACTATTTGACCAAAATTGCTGCCATTGATTGTTGTTACGGAAGTATTTGTTGAATGTGTTTCCTGGCGGTGGTAGTCCTGGTTGGAGTGCTGAATGCTGTACAGTATTATTCAAGGGACAAGGATCCTGCCTAGCAAAGACCTTTCTAAATACATTTAAGTGAAAAGCATTTGAATTCTACAGAAAAATAAAAGATGTGTAATGAATGGCAGGACACAGAAATATTAAGCTCCTTGCAGATTAGGTAAAATTAACAGAAGAAAATCTAACATCTAACATTCAAAATAGTGCGCGAAGTTTGGATACAAGAAAAAAAACATTCAAGTCGGAAGAGGACATTTTCAGAAGAGACTTGAACTACAGAACTGAAATGCTATTTTAAGTCAACAGAGCCCCTAGTACAAATATTGAATTCGAGCACTCGAATACTCTTTCCATCCTAGTTTCGGCTGTTAATTGTTAGTAGTCTGAAACTGATTTACTTGTGAGTGGCGAGGGGTTTAGTTGTCGTTGAGACCACTCTCTTCTCTTGATTTACATATTACATTTGCTTTATAACTAAATAAATGTCTAATTTTTCTAATGACACAACAACACTTCAACAGATTGCAGAACTCCAGGAGCGATTTATTCTACCATTGTAGATGACGGGCACTATGGGAAAACCTTAAAAATCGCCTTTTCTGACACTACTGGGCCATTTAAAAACCAAATTTTGGCACAGTAGCACAGGCACTTGTTTCATCGAGAAAAAAAAACACCCTCTCCCTCTAGAAGAGAGGAAGAGGGTGATTTTTTTAATGAGCACAGTAGTCTTTTGGAATATCCCTTTCAAAAAATGTCTCTGGTAGCAGGTTGCCATCTCACCCAAGATGGCCAGGGAACATAGTTAAACACTAGAACACTAAGAATCTTTCCCCTAAAAAAAGACAATTGAAACTACGTGTAAACACTTGAACAATTATCCTTGTGTGGTCCCTTTGTGAGATTCCGACCTCTTCTAAGATATTTTTAGCTGTGGAATATTATTCAACATTGGACCATAAGGGAAACCATTTAAAGATCTTATCTTTTTAAATGACTGGGCAATTTAGAACTAATCATGGGTATAAAAGTCTTCAGGATGTTCCATAAAGAAATGTGTCACCGCGGGCAGGTAAATGGCCACCAACAGTGGCCATAAATTTACATACCACCCTATGGGAAAACCATTCAAAGATATTCTCTGAGAAAAATAAAATATAAACAAATTTAGGCACAACGTTCCTTACAAAAACCTGCAATTAA